>VYZP01009010.1:1520-45951 GCA_013400635.1 Hypocryptadius cinnamomeus
TCCTCTGGCAGAAGTTATTGAGTGGAACAAGATGGGTTCTGACAGAGGTGATTTTTTCTAAAGGGATGAGCACTGTGTGTGCTCAGCAGTCCACAAGTTGCCACATAAACACAGAGCTCTGATGAATGCATACTGTTCTCCATATGTCATCATGTACCTCAATTACTGAATGACAGATTTCATTTGTATTCCAATTAAAAGGAAAGTTGAGCCCCTTTGGGCCTAGATTATACTTGAGAAAAATTCATCATGCTAGAAAATTTGCAAAAACATTCACCATAATTTTTGCCTGGAGTATAGGCAAGAATGTTCATGTTTGGAAACATGTCAGCTAATCAAGTCTCACCTTTAATTACCTTGGTGCAATTCATCAAGATCTGAAAATACATTTTCAAACATGACTTATTCATGGCTTTGCTGGGCACCAAGTCTTATTCAGCATCCTATTAACTGTCAGACTTCTTTCATGTTGGTTTTGGTTTTCTTTTAATATACCAACAGAAACATGTTTGAAAATCCATAAACTAAAAATTTAACTTAATGTGTTTTCTAAATAGGTTCTGGAAGAAGATATCTTTCCTAATGCACTTAACAGAAAAACCAGCCTCTATTTATGACATAATAATGTATTTTGTTTGCATATTTGAGCAGATGTTAAATTGATTTGATTTGGAAGGGTCTGTTTTGGGATTTTTTTTGTTGCTCTGTGCACATTGAAAATGTGCTTAAAATGGTCTAAAATGAACAGATAGAGAAAAACAGATTATATTGAAATTGTTCAATATACATTGAAATGCATCTTATTTGAAGCTTGGATTGTAGTTATTAAATAATTAGGTTTTCAATGATGCTTTAATTTACTTTTATATTTCTATATATTTCTGGATAATTCAATCCTAAATGAGCTGAAATTATAGGAGTCACATGGATGAAGTCTTCTAATTTCTTTGGTTTAAACTAGCAGGATTTAAGGACTATTCAGGCAGATTACTGTGAGGGTTAGAGCTGTGAAGAAAGACTGGCAAGGGAAGGATGGAAAGATTTGAGAAGTGTGGGGATAGCACAGAAGTGTCCAGCAGAGGGGCTGGGGGAGACACACCAGAGGCAGGAAAATCCTGTATGGAGAAATTTTTATTCATATTACTTTTATGAATCTCTTCTGGTACAGTTTTTGCTCATAAAACAGCAACAGTAGCTTGTAGAATGCTTTTCACTGGGAAAACTTGAAAGACTTTCTTTAAGAGTGAATCTCCAGCGTGCAGGGGAGGCACAGGGCAGGGAAGTTGCAGATAATCACTGGGGCTGTGGCAGAATAAGGAAGGATCCCTGAGTCCCTGTCCAAGCTGAGGGAAATGTTTTTGGAAGCAGAGGTGTTTCTACAGATGTTTTGAATATTCCTTAGAACACATTTTGAATAGTGACATCAGTTCTTTTTCTCTTTGATTACAAACACACAAAAATTGGTCGAATGTTACCCAAAGTTTCAGTATCTGTCCTGATTTTTCTAAACAGTAAGCACTAACTATGCCTGTGAAATCTACTGACACAGGATAATCTTTATTCCACAAGGAGTGACAGACAGGCCCTGTTGCTTGTCTCATCAGGCTGGTGTTCTGGGGTCTGAGAGTCGAAACTTCAGAAGATTTTTAAGGATGTTGAAGACATGATATTAAGGGGCTTCATAAATTTGGCAATGGGCAAGGATTACAATAGCAGGCATACTGGTAGTGATGAACATTGTGCTTTCTGGTTTTTAGGACGTCTGTGAGGTGGGGTGTGTGTCTTCCTTTGAGTGCCTAGTCCATAGAGACAAAGCTGCCTCTAATTACTACCAGCTAAGGGATGTATGTACTCCTTTGGTGTTGTATTTTGTGGATGAAGATAAGGGGTTCAGATCCTTCCGGTGCTGAGTGCTTGTTCTTGCATTTAATCCTTCCCATTCTGTTCTATTCACGAAGTATAGCATGCTGAGGCTTTGTGAATTTTCTAATAAAACACCTAACAAACTGGGCCAAATTTGTTTTCAGCTTCATAAATGGAAGCAGAAGAGCCCCATGCATGTCTTGGAATTTGGACCTTACAAATGCAGTTTGCTATGATTCATCATTTTTTCTTGTACTAATTTCAGATATTTGATAAGCTCTTTTTATGGTTTACAAGTTTAAAAAGACAAATAAAACTTTGTAGATGAAAACATTGGTTTGGAGGTTGTATTTTGTCTGCCCTCTGATGATCTGTGAATAGCCTTTTTTCTGTGGGCTTCAGCTTAAACCTACAGAGTGACTTTGGAGTGGGTGTTTATAGTTCTTTGCTTGCTTGTTCACAGGGTAAGGCTGTTGATAGATGAATAAAGTGCCACTTGAGGTTGTTAACAACCATGACTGGCAATGCTAGTTCGACTAAGATAAACAGTGAAATGCTACGGCAATTAGCATTAAGGTCTCACTTGGCCAGTGCTGATTTTCAAAGCCATAGATAGGAGCTCTGTAGATACCACGGCTAGGAGGTCTGGAGCTGTTCTTGTCCCATGGCTGGGAGGTCTGGAGCTGTTCTCATCCCATGGCTGAGAGTCTGGAGCTGTTCTCATCCCATGGCTGGGAGGTCTGGAGCTGTTCTCATCCCTGCTCTGGGTGCTGGGGCTCCTGTGTGGTGTGTGCACACAGCGTCTCTGCATACTCAACGTGCCAGTAGGAAGCAGGAGTACAAAAACTGTAATGTTTCAGTCCAAAGCAATTAACCTCTCACCCTGCGAGGAGTGGAGGGGAGGAAAAGCCCAATTATAGAGACTCAGAGTTTCCAGTAAGTGCAAAAGTATGAAGGGAAGCAATAAGGCAGCACTGTGGGCCTCACATTCCTCTGGTCTCTTTACAGCCTTTTCAAGGAATATGTTTTACTTTTGATGTCTATAATCATAACTTGCTGTTTGAGTGTGCCATCTGCTAGGGCCACAACCCTCAATGGCTCTGAGCATGAGACTTCCATAGGTTTCACTGGAAATTTTGTGCACCTTTACCGGATTGACAGAAGTTGATTTATACTCTCATGTAATCTCAATTTATACTCTCATGTAATCAGGGCCCTGGGACACTCAGAGCTTGCACTGGTCAGGGACAGGTTTTTATTGGAACTTTCCTGGTCTAATAAATGGATGCAAAAAGGAATTCATTTAAAGATTACAATCTTGATATCTTATGAGCCTGAAACATGGAGTCATTTGAGCTGGTAACTGTGAATTAAAGCAAGTCATTGTTTTCAGGAGCAGGGCAAGACTTTCATTCCTTTTTCTGCTAAAAACATCATCATTGCAACCCCTTTTTGCTATAACTGAATCAGGAATTCGGCATTCACAGGATATTATGTGTCTGCTATCTTTCTAACAATAGTTAATGAAGTTTGCTTTACTTGGAGCCTGTGTTCCTTTGGATATTGCTCCTGTAGCTGCAACTGCAAAGGAAATCCACTGCACAGCAGATCTCACTGGGAGCATCCTGCCTGCCCTCTTACCTCCCCAAGGCTGTGGGGATGGAGCCACTCCAAAGGAATGGTCCAAAATTTGTTCCTGGCACACAGGAGGCATGTTCACTATGTCTGTGGCACCAACAGGGAAAACTGAGGAGCCAAAGCCATTGAGCCCAGTGACTGTTCCTTGTCCTCTGGAGAGGTGTCAGTGCCTCAGTGTCTGATCACCCCCTCTGCCCCAGAACTGTGCTTCTCTGGAGGCTCTGGCACATGTGACAAGCAGGTGCAGTAAGGCCTTAGATTCCAGAATACTCTTCCATCCCTTTAGTCACTTTAGAAAGATGTCACCATGAAAAGAACTTGAACAAGACAATTTTTTGCTGTTGACTTTCTGTTGTGCCCTTTCATGGGTTTAAAATCCACTTATCTGAAAGTGTGCAGTTACATTTTGTCCTTTTTCATCGTTTAAATGCATCTTCTTGATCTGAAGAAATAAAAGCAATTTAAAAATTAGAGATTTTGTTTTCATATGTGCTGCCAACTCTGATACTGCAAAGTAACTGCTGAATTGGCACAAGCAGTTTGAGAGAGCCAGCAGATTTAGGAAGGGAGAAGATAAACCTTATTATGTTTCTTTGCCAAAGGAGAAAAGAAACGATATTGACTTAAATGTGGGAAATTTAAAAGGGGCCATATGTTCTCACTTTGTGCTTTGTTTCTAATAGATAGACAGAAATCTTTGAAGTGTGGATTGGCACAGTAGGGTGCATGCTTCTGTAGAGAAAAGATGCTAAATGGGGAGGATGTGAGGGGGCACATGAAACTCTATTAGCCATGCAACAGCAAAGAGAGAAAGGCAAATCCAATGATAATGTACATCTGTTTCAGGGAATTTATAAGCTTTGAACATTTTTTATGTGCAGATAAGTGGATCCTTTTCTTACCATAACTTAGAACTTCAAAGCAGATTGTGTGGATAATGCAAATTGCTGAAATATGAGATTTTCCTACAAAGAGGTTTCCAAAAAAGAAAAAAAAAAAGAATTAAGGCTAATTGATGCCACAGTCTTTTATGTACAGTGTAAAAACTCTACAAAAATTGATTTTTATGAACTAAGAAATTGATGAAAAAATATTGAAGTCTGCTGTTTGCATTCAGGGACTGTAGTTTGAAACTGAGTTTCTGTGAATTAAACATTTGTCTCTGATAGTACTGCAGCAATATTGTAACATAAATTAAGATATGTAGCCAAGCTGTAATTGTATCAAAGTCTGGCATGTCACAGGAATGTAAAACTCATGAGTGTGGCATGATGTGCAGCACCTGACATTAACATCACTGTCAAGGTAGCAAAGCAGGGATTTCTAGAATATGAGAAAAAAATGATTACGAGAGACAAAAGCTAATGCGGGGAGGCAGGAGGTGGAGGACACTGATATGGTTAAACCCCGGGAGCAGATGAATGTGTAACTTCTTAACTGCTCAGAAAAATCAGTTGCTCTCTGAGCTGGGAGGTTACAGCCAGGCTTGGGGATGCCAGCTGCATTCCAGCTGGGAGATATGAATGTCCTAGCTGAAAGGCCAAGGCTGTGACACCCTGTGCAAGAAATGACATCAGCCAAGGGATTTTGAAGACCTTCATTTATTAGATGTAGTGCATAGGGGCATTCCCTGCCTCCCTGGGCAGACTCAGGCTATAGAGCCAGCTTTGTCCTCCTTCCTGTGCTGTAAATAGGGGGGCTGAGGCTTAACCTGCTGCTGAGCACAGAGGCAACCAGGAGTGGGAGCTCATGCCTCATTCCTGAGCCTTTCCCCAATTTTGGCTTCATTGGCCAGCTGGGCATCTTCAGTAGATATTTTTTTCCTGCATTTTAGTATGAGTGGATCACCACAATCTCAGTCCTGGAGTACTTTTTAAATTCCTGAATCCTTGCACAATCTTGATCACTGTCTATCATGGCAGGCTGTTAGAAAAATGCCAGTTGTCAACATCCTGAAATAATCTATACCCCTTCATACTTCATGTCCAGGACTCATTCTTCTTCCACCTCAGCTGAGGTGGGAAGCAGAACCAGCTCTCCTCACCCTCACCTCATGCTGACAATGACTCAAAAATGCTTCCCCCTCAGCCCAGCAGGTAAGACTGCCTCGAAAAGGGTTGGTTTTTTGTTTTTCTTTGGCTCTGAAGGGTGGCCCTGTGATGTGATCGGCACCCTGAGACTGTGGGATTCCTCCCCATCCCTGGCCATGTGGGAAAACTCCCATGAGGTAATGAAACCATTTACCTCCTGATTTGGGCTAAAATGTTTTGGTTTAGGCAATCAGCAAGGGCTGGCAGAGGATTGAACTCGAGGCAATCCCTCCTTTTCTGCTTCGGAGCGTGTCCCAACAGCAGGGCCAGGGCAGCAGGCAGCGATGCTGAGGAGAACAGCTGTATGCCATCAGACTAAAGATAGAAACATGAAGCATGTGCACTAATTAAGTTCCCAAGTGGCAGTGTACAAAGTGTACAGACCAAACATAACAGTGCCTTCTGCTTGTTTTGATCAGCTCTGTTTCTATCACTTTGATGACAATCACCGCTTGATTTGTCACTCCCAGCCCGGGCTCGGGGCTGCCATCCCTGCCCCCAGCAGTGTCTGGCCTGCCCCTCCTGCCAGGGGCCCTCAGCAGCACCCAGGGTCAGGGGAAAAGCGTGAAAAGTGCTCAGAACTTTTGAATTAAGTTTCTTGCTTTATATATTTTTTTTCCACTCAAGTATAATATCAGACACTTTCACCCTAAATAGGATGAAGTGGGCATGCTCTGACCAGCTTAGCACAACAGGATGGACTTTAATTTTTTATTTTCCCTCCTCTGATGTCTTTCAGTCATTTCTTTTCCTTCAGGGGGCCCAGCAGACTCTTGGTTAGGTCTGTCAGCTTGGCTTCCTAACTGGTTTGTTGCCCTGGCAACTTTTGATGTAGACTGCATATGAGCTAGAATTCACCACACCCCCCACACCCTCCTTGCCCCTCTTTTCTTCCTCAGAGTTCTGGGTGGAAAACTACCTTAAGGATAAACATGAAGAGAAAGATTAATCTGAAAATCATCTTCCACATGGAAAATGAATTTGTGATGTTTCAAAGCCTCTTGTGCTCCAGCAGGAGGCAGAAGGGACACTTTGGGGCAGTAATCCCATCAGCTGCTCCAGCAAGTTCCAAGAAAGGCTTGGCTCAAGTGTAGTTTTAGAGCAGGTTGTAAGTTGTAAAGCTTGAGGGGCTGTGACAGGTTTGAATTGTTTGCTTGTAATGATGCTCAGCTAGAGAGTGAAGGATGAAAATGCTCAATGTGGAGAAATGCTCTTTTTTCCAAGTGCAATAGTCAGCTTTAAGTTTGCCTTGCTAAGCTGCTTCGATTCAAAGCATAGGACAGGCTTTCTTTTACTCCAGTACAGCATCCAATGAACTCTGGAATTTAAATTTAACTCTGTTTTAATTCCAGTCTTGATCTCTCAGCTGAAACCTTGAGTTTTTCATTGCTGGCTACTTCCTGCCTGATCACCAGCAATCCAGTTATGATGGAATACACACACTTTCTTTATCGTGGCCCTTTTTCTAAGATGTTCCTGATTTAGTCTTCTAACAGTCCCATTTTTCAGTCTTTGGGATCTAAGTGCTCAACCCAAACTTTTTTAACTTCAACTCACAAGTAGCTGACTCCTTGAGGGAATTATGTGTGAACAAAGCTACATCTTCATGCACAGGAAACCTGATGTCCTGTAAGCTGCCAGGCCCTGGAACACACAAACACGTTGTTAAGGCTGCTGGGCTGGGGATGAATCAAATAAAAATATTGCTATTTTTTTACAGTGAGAGCCTAAATTGCTCGTGTATTTTGTTAGACCCAGCTAAGTCCTTAGTTATTTTGTTTGATGTTGTAGTACCTCAATTAGCAGTAAGTGTCAGGTCTTATTTGCTGTATTGGCCATTTGCAATAGATTGATTTTTTTTGCCCCTCTTCCTTGTTTGTTTATTGCTGATGGAGTTCACATGTCTAAGTTCTACCTCTGAGCTTCTTTGGCAAGAAGACAGGTGTGTAGATGATAGTTTTAGATGGATGTGTGTAATAATTCATAGTCTGGTAGCATTTCTTAGGTCTTTAAAGACAGGTGAAATGGTTTGCTCCCAAAATTGCAGAAGTGCAACTGGGGAAAGATAAATGAGAATCTGACATTACAATGGTACTATATCCCAGAGCTGTAGTGCCAAGTGAAAAATACAACACAACCCTTGTTTTCTGGAAGGTTTCACAGAAGTGTTTGGGTCACTGTTGTGTAATGCTTGTTATCTGCCAGTGTGGAGGAAATGGACCAGTTTCCAGAGTTTACAGCTACAGGAGATCAGTTCATTATGCTAGTAATGAAGGGGTTTATTTATGAAATTTTCAGAGATCATGATGCAGCATAAAGGTCCCAAATCTGTGCTACCAAATGTTGCCAAAATAGGCAATGCTAGCAGGTGTTTCAGCATAGCAGTACAGTTCTGACAGCAGCCAGTGCTGCATGTGTGTGTGGCATGGGATAAACTCCTGAGTGTTGAGAAGTTTCTTCCCAAGGCTTCTCAGCAGCCAGAGACTGCCTTGAGGCATGAGGCAGACTGGTGATCCTGCCCTCTCCAAAGCTCTCAGGCCTTTGTGCTGGATGCTGGTCTCACTACTGGGATTGTGGTGATTCTTTTTGCTCTTATTGACTGCAGAGTATTTAGGCTTCTACTTTTATTTGTGGCTGGTTTAGTCTTCTAGTATGGGGTGGAATTTCAGAGTGGGTGGGAGGCTTTGTGTTTGCTCATGGGGAGCTGCTGAGCACATTCAAGCAGGATACTGGGGTGTCAGAGGGTCCTGGCAGGGCTGCAAGGAGGCTGCAGGGAGTGCAGGAGCAGCAGGAGCTGCAGCCTGGCCTGGGGGAGCTGCAGTCCCTGCAGGCTGCAGCTCACTGAGTCCTGGGGCTGGCTGAAACCCTGCCTAGAAATAAGGCCCTTGCAGGCTGGGGAATTTCTCTGTTGCCTGAACACATCAAAAATGGTAGAGAAGTGTGGATGGATGGAAAGTAGGAGAATAGAGATAGTGATGAAGGTAATCTCACCCCTAAGGAGTTACAGCTGAATTAGGAACAGGCTGCCCTTAATAGGCCACAGCTAGATCCAATTAGGATGGGTATTGTAAAAGAGTAGGTTGGCTGGTCAAGAGGTTAGATGGAGTTTGTTGGCTGTGCTGAGAGGAAGAAGGAGTCACTACTGCAAGGCGCTGCCCATGAGAAATCCCCAAGAAGGTCTGGAGCTTTTGCAATAAGATAACAACAGAAAAGTGACTGCTGCTGCTATAAATGAGGGTGTAGTTTGTAGTTGTGGGCATCTTAAACTGGCACAACACTGCATGAGAACTTACCTTTACCTTCCCATCTCCAGTCTGCTGCTACACATCTTTTACAAAACCAAAAAGGGCTTCTTGCAGTTGATACTGACAACTATTTCCTTAAGAATGAGCTAATGCTTAATGAGAATATTTGTGGTGATTTGACCAGACCTTAGTTCGAGCTCACAAAAAAAAGGACATAAGTATGGCTTATAGATGGTGTGCTTTTCAGTGTTTGGCCTGCAAAACAGAGGGATCACACAGGATTTCACCTGGATAATGCCTCCAAACAGTTCTTTTCAACAACATCTGATAGGCAGCCTGAAATTGGGGCCATGGTGTGAGACTTGGGCAGTAGCAGCAAAGCAGGCTGGAAGTGAATGTGATGCTGGCAAACAGTTCTTAAAAATGTTCAACCTTCAAGCACAGCAAAACACTAAAATGTGAAATTTCGTTTGCTGGGAGTGATATAAATAACATTGAGAACACTTTTTTTTTTTCTGTTAAACATTTTAATCCTGGCATTTTTGCTAGTTATTAATGATAGTGAAACTAGAAATATTCACTTGTCTCTTAGAGATCAACACATCCTTAGAGTTTTCTAAGGTAGACTGAGTCAGTGGTTTGACAGCGAGGGAATCTCACTGGAATATTGTTGAAAGCAGAGAGCAGAATAACAATGAGTGTCAGGAGCACTGAGGGTTCAGAGCAGTTGAATTCAGAGGGCAACAGTGACAGAGACTAAACTCCAAAAGGCAGAAATAAAAAGATTAAGTCACACACACAATTTTATATAGTCAGAAGGTGCTATAGAAACCTGCCAAGTCTGTCAAAAAAGCCTGTACTAACAATGGTATTTTTAGGCAATATCATTCTCCTCAAAATCCACATTAATTCATGAGAGTTTTCTTTCCCCTGACACTCAAAATATTTGCTGGAAAACCTCTTCTGTTCTTTTGCAAGACCCTGTCAGCCAAGGGGAAAGGACTGATGCTCTGAGGCTTCCATTCTCAAACCTGGCACATTTCAGGAGCTGTCTCTGAAAACTCAGTGCTCTTTGGTCAGAGGCATCCTTTTCATTTGTTTGGCTCCAGCAGCCCAGGTAGGTTTTTTATCTAATGTGTGTTTGGATTGTATAGGCACAAAGGACAAAATATAACCATATACTGAACCATCTTTCACTGTGGGTACCTACAGACTTGCTCATTCTGCTGCTCAGTAATGGCAGCAAAGACAGAACCTTTACAACAAAATGGGCTCAGGTCTTTGTTTTGTTTTAACCACTTGAGAGGCACAAACTGCCTTTCTGATTTCTTCAATATTTCAAGTTGCACTGACAGTTTATAGGTTTGGATCTCTGCAAGAAACCAGAAGGGGTCATTTGGATTGAACTACTGTGAGTGCTTAGCTCTTTAACCTTGGTCCACTTTTGGATTGGTTTCTGCATCTTTCAAAGTAAGCTTCAAACCATGCCATTGGTGGAGAAGGGCTTCCTCAAAATATAGTCTTAATAAAAGGTTTATTTGGTGCAAGCTTAAGTGGATAGAGATTGCTGGCAGTTTAATGAAGGTAAGATAACAAGGATTGTCTCTTGGCTCCCTGCACACTTTGGGCCAGAGGAGAAGGCTCGTTGTGAGTGGAGGTACTTGGGTTTCATCCACACACAGTCTCATCTGTGAGTTTTTCCAGAGCCATCTTGAAAACTCCATTATTCATTTCTTTCTGAGACAGGCATTGACGTGGTTAATGCCAAACTTAAATTTTAGGTCAATCAGAACTTCACATGCTTGAATAAATAAAAGCAAGGTAGACAAGGTTTAGCTATTAAACCTCTCTGTGGCAATGCTTATCTGCCTGGCAGAATTAGGATCACCTGGGCTCCACTGGGCAATAAGAGCAGACCAGCAGCTGTAGAGGGGCCACCTGGGCAGCAAAGTAACAGCCCTGGAGAAGCTTCTGTGGTAGTGGAGGGCAGTTACAGGATTAGACACACAAAACCCCATCCAAACTCGCAGTAAAATCAAATGGCATCTTTCCTTCCACTGACAGAAGCTGGATCAGGCCTCCCATGAATTGTAATGAATAGTTATATTAATCCACTGCTATGTAGCTGTGAAAATCCTGCATCCCCTTCTCTGGGATGACGGTGCAAGGCTAAATCACCATGGATATTCAATTGCATTCTGGCTCATGTAGCTGTAAGAGCATTACCAGGCAGCAGTTTATCTGAGACAAGTGCTCTCTACAGTACTCACAACAAATCTCAACTTATTGAAACTCCAGTGATTAAATGTTTTACAGATCCCTGCAACATCAGAAGACTCTATGCAATAGGCATGGCTGCTTTCAATATGATCTCATAGGGATGTGATTACCATTTTGGCTCTCTTCTCACAGCCATTTAAGTTAAGTGGACCTTCAAGGAAGTGTAACCCTTTCACTTTCAGATTTTTTTAGTATGCAAAACACTTGCTCAAGGGTAAAAGCCTTGAGTACAAGACCTATAACACCAAGCCAAAGAGCCAAACTGATCATATCTGGGCTGGTATTGAGCACAATACAACAATAAATGAGGTTAAAGCAGCTATTTGTGTTGTTTTGGAAAAATTCAGGTCCTAAACTGAAAATAAAGTCTTTCTATAGCAGGAGATCTGGACTAAACACATTCCTCCCAAACTGGTTGTGGTTAAGTGTTTGACATGTGTCTTTGTGTTGGCACCAATTATTGATAAAATTCTCTTTGAAAGGAGTAGCCAACACTGCAGTTTGTGCATAGTCCATTCACATCCAGTTACTTAAAATGTAGCTCTTGCAGATTAACAGTGTGACCAAAGTTTTCATTCCCCTTCTTTTGGAGCAGGCACATTACAAATGCACATCAAAGAAAATGAGCTCTGTTCTGACTTACAGTCTGGGCATGTTCCTGACAAACCACATCTGATGAAGAGTCTTAAAGAAATAGCACAAGCAACACTGCCGGCAGCAAAACAACAAAAGGGCTGGCCCCTTCCACCAGTGAAGGGAGGCTGCTTCATCAAAGGATCTTGTGCCAGGGAGGGGGACTGTGCACTTTATGTTGAAGCAATGCAGTCAAATGATACATATGCAATGACCTAGCTTGGCAGCATTCGAACAAATCACATTTAATTACGTATCTTTTCCTCTCATGATATTCCTCTCAGTTCCACTGCAGTCTGGGAAATCAATAACAAATGTTCATTTTGAATGTCTCTGTTCTCTAGCCTTGGACTAATTATGCACATTCCTTCTGTCCTTATAAGGACAGGGCAGCTCTTCACTTCAAACAATGAAAGAAAACACGCAAAGAAAACCTCCCTTCCCAGTACTCAAAACAACAGGAATGTGAGTTCTGAACCAGATCTGGCCTTGCCTCTTGTGCTGTGTGGCACCTTCTGACAATGTATGCCCGGCCTCCTCCCAGGGTTATTGGCACTTTTTGTGTCTGCTATGGTGCTGAGGAAATCACCTTTGATTTCATGATCACAGTGAGCTGCTGAGCCAAGTGCCCACAAGGAATTGTGACAGCTCTCTTTTATTGCTGGCTATTTGCTATCATGGCCAAACCAAATAACATCTCTCATTGCACAATTCCTTTATCTACAGCATAGGAATGACCATGTTTTTCTAAATCCCTCTCAGTGACCTGTGAATGAAAAACACAACACATGTGCATGCACTATCAGTATCATTATTAGGGAGGTGATGCTGGGGGTCGTGACACTTGGAGTGTGCAAAGTCACAGGTGAGAAACAAAAAAGCTCTTTAAACAAAGGGTGTGTTCAAGCCACTGTAGTTTAGGCCCTGGGGCCCATTTTTAACAGACTGCAATGAGATCTGTCTTGTTTTTTTACTGGGAACAAAATGTTTATACAGGTTTGGTGAAAATGGCAACGATTTTCGCATATCCATGGGGAAAGCAGTAGTATTTCTTTAAGGGAAAAAAAAAAAAGAGCAAACTACAAGTTCCCCTGGTCTTGGCAAATCATGAGGCGTTTTTCATTTTGTAACATCAAAGTCGGCTCCTCTTCTTTGATGTCTTCGCATGCTGTTTAAGGTAAAGCATGAATGAAGAAATGTCAATCTGCAAGGTGTCCATGTAGTTTATGCTGAACACTGAAGAGGACTTGTAGATAAAAGGCAAACACAAGGTTTGATAATGAATGTCCAACAAGGAGGTGTGCATATCTAAAAGGAAACACTCAGCTGGAGAACAGCTCTGCAAAGCTCAAAACTCTGCTTAGCCCAAGTTTAAGAGATTAAGAAAAAGTGGATTTTTTTAAAAGTGTGCAACCAAGACAGGAATTCTGTAAAAATCCTTGTTGTTCTATAAGAAATGAATGTTCTTTCATTGGCTTTACTTAACAATAATAAATGTGCCACCAACTGTGCTTAATTTGACAATGTGTAATTTTGAGAAGATACAGAGTTAATACTGGGAAAAGCATCAGAGAGGAAAGTCTAAACCAGCACAGTGCATTTTGGAAATTTATAGTGGCTGCTTTGTGGTCTCTAGTGTCTGAACACTGGCAAGAGCTGTATGCTGAATCAAACAAAGGAAAGTGTCAATTATTTAACTGGGTTTATTCTGAGGATCTAGAAACTCTAACAGAGTGATAGTCACTTGGGGAGGCTGAGCAGTGTTGGGATGAAGGGGAAGGCACTTTCTGGACCCAAACCCCATAATTTTCAGGAGCACGACGTCCAGTGATGTCACTAGAAACTCAGCTGCACAAGAGGGTGTTTCTACTCTATATTCCAGCTGCTAGCATTAAAGTTATGCTTCCTTTTTGTTATTTCTGAAGCTGTAAAAAGTTAGTTTGATGAACTGCGTGTGCTTTGCTTGATTTACTCACAGAGCAAGTGCAGGGCACGCTGCCCTGGAGGAGGGAGCACCCAGGGGGCTGCGAGGGGAGCCTGGGCTCTGCGCCAGCCAGGCTCTTGCTTTGCTGAGACAGCTCTGCAGGGGTCCACTCTGAAACACAGCAATGTCTTAATATCACCATCTGTCTGCTGCAAACAGCACTGAGACAGCAAAATAGTTTAGATTGTTGAACAGGGCATAGAAACCCTGCAATGGTACTTGTTGCAGTGGGGTGTATCTGAATAAGGCACGTATATAGGTGTGTTTCTGGGCATAGCCAGGCTGCTTTTGTGTGTATTGACCTGTATGACACTGAGTCTTACCCATTAAGATCAGAAACACCTGTCAGAACATAGAAAGGACTGGATGTTTCATGTGTGATAGTTAAGGAATGGATACCCACAGGAATCCAGAGAAATAGGAGGTAAAACTGCATAGCTTCAGTCAAAGCACTTATATTCTCATCAGGCTTTTCTTCTGTTAGTTGAGAATAACCACAAGAAAACAGTATTTACTAGCACTTTGAATATGGGGGAGAGACAATCATAAACATTGAGTGACTTTTTCTGTTTAAGACCACGTATCCAGAGCTGCCTAAAAATCCCTGGAAATTCTGTAGCCTTGGGATAATAACTTATAAAAGAGAAATGAGGGTGTAATGCATGGGAACATTGACACCTTATCTGTTTTCTTTCTTACATGAGGGACATCTTGCAAGAGATAACAATATTTTTAAAGAGAATGCCTTCATTTTCTCTGGAAAGCTATCTATTACTCTGAAGAATCATCTCTTGTATTTCTTGAATTTTTCTTCCTCTCTGTTCTACTTAACAAAATAATGTGCAGAGACAAAAAAGAAAATCTGGATAAAAGGGGACCTTTACTTCCAGATCTCCTTGCCAGATTCAGACTATTTTGACTGAAGAGGATTAGGTATGAAAGAGGTATGGGGAAAGTCCAAAGTCAACATTAAGACATGTTTTTTCTCAGTTAAGATGGGACAAAAGTGAAAAGAGATCATTTGATTGTGAGTTCTATGAGCTGGCTATAGTGCCTGCTTAACCTACAGATCATAGATATAAGCAAGGGAGATCTGGCCCAATTTTAAATCTCAACTGCTAAATAATTCTTCTAAACTTGGAATTTTTTTCATAGTTTTATCATCAACATGTGGATTTCATGTCCAATAAAGAAATGCCTCAGAAAATTCAAGAATGGGAAAGCTTTCCTGCAGGTGGTGTGCAAGTGCACTACCCTTTGGAGAGCTCTTGGAAAAATTCCTACTGAATGTCATTGCACACAGACAGAGCTCACTGAGCCAAAGCTTCAGGACCATGTTTTGGGCTTTGAACAGAATATAGGAGGAAGAAAAAAGGTCCTTGTGCAGCAGTGGTTACAGGAGCAGAACTAACACCAACCATTGTATGGGAGCAGTAAAACAGAGGCTGGGTTCTTCATCCTTGCATCAAGCTCTCACAAATAGTCACACCTCATGCTCTCAGGAATAGGGGCACAGCTACAGAAATTGTTTCTACAATAATCTGACTGATTAGGCCAAGGGGGTGACCCACAGCAAGAGGAACAGCTGAAATAATGTGTCTGCTCATAAGCTGGAGTGCAACATCTAAGACTTTCCAACTTAACGTCTAAAAGGAATGCCTGAGGTCTCTCGCTGCCATTCAAAGCTTAGGCTTAATTAGGAGTGCAATGGACAGGATAGTTCTAAAAAATAATAACAATATCTAAGAAAAGAGATGGCAAAAATATTCCTGAGACACTTTCAAGGACTTCAGAGATGTTCCTAGTGCAGTGAGGGATTTCAATTTGCCCTCCAGTTCACCTTATCTGCCTCTGGAGCAGGTGCCAGGGAAGCTGTCACAGAGTGAAATTCAGCCCAGCCTGTAGAGCTCCTCTGGGCTGCTGAGCATACTCAAATCTATCCTGTCACACAAGCACTGAGCTGTAGCCAGGCTGGGCTAAGAACAATTTGATACTCTGAATGCAGCCATCACACCTCTCATGGCATTGTGGATGTTTTCTTCACTAGGAGCCATGCTAGTATGCTGAAGGATTTGATCCACTATTCATAGAAACTCTGGATTCAGCAGACAACAGCATAAACCTTGGTATTGCATTTGCAGAAGCAAATTTTAATTCAGATTTTTATTGTTGTTTTCCTAAAGAATTGCCGTTACATAGAACTCCAGTCTGAAACTGACACAATTTTGTCAAATTAAGTCCCATTCTTATACAGTTTTCATCTTTTTGGTTGAACAGTTACAAGCAACACCTGCATTCACTTTTTGTCTAGTATACATCCAAATATTTGCTGGGAAATATAACTTTTGAGAAGAGAGCTTAGCTTTCAAGCTCTGAGTCTTAAATGTCATCTCTGTGAAAACTACTGACAGTCAGTAGGTGGAGAGTTACTATTGTCTGACAATGATATTCATGGGGAGCAACTTCAAAATGCAACACAGAAGAAAAGAATTTCAGGACTCTCAGAAGACTTTGGAAGTAAGAAAGTTTTACCCCTCAACACTTTTGCAGAAGGGACTGTGTTTGTTCTAGGAGGTTAAATCAGCTCATTTTGTTATGATTCTCTCTCATTTCAATTTCTTCAGGAAAAGGGACTTGAAATAGGACTGGCAGGTAAGGGGCTGGCATTTGAATCTAAAACATAGAAGCACCAGTGGATTAATTAATTTAAAGTATACTCCCTCTCTCAGACTGCAGTATGCTTCAATGGGTGCACACTGCTTCAGCCTGTGCTGGGGGTGATGAGGATGAATTGTTCTGTAGCTGGCTCTAAATGCCCTATTCAGCTTCAGTTGTGTGAGGCACTTCATACAAATCTTATGTAAAGATAATCCCTGCTTAGTAGAGCAGATCTGTTACAGAATCTGAGTCCTGTCACACTCCAGCTCTGCAGTTCAGGGCTGTTGACACAGGAAGGCAGATGTCATTGCAACAGCAGAAAAAGTGGGGATCTTCTTACATTTTCTGACACTAGAAGGTATGTGACAACCAAAGCCTTCCCCCTTCTCAATTTTGAAACTTTCCATCCCTTTAATTCCTTTTATATAATTTTTTAATTTTTTAGCTTTAACAGCTTTGATCTGTTTTGTCCCTAGAGAACAGCCATAGTTTTGTTCTGTCCCTCCTCTTGTTCCCTTTGTCTGCTTCACACTCTTCTGTCTTTATATGTACTCCCTTGTTCAGCACAATGTCATGTGTTGCATTTCCTGAACCTGCAACTTCTCCCCACACTCGAAAGCACAACTGATAACAGAATGTACAGCCTGTCCCCTTTCCCAGCTCTCTGAAAGCCCAGCAGTCCCCTCCTGGGGACACTGAACGGGAACAGCTCCTGGCTCACCCACTGTCTGTTTGCTGCTCTGCTGGGACTGCAGGGCTCCTGGGATCCACCTCTCTCTCCTGTGGGGCAGAAAACTGACAGCACTTAACAAGCAGTGACTGGTAACAATAAGAAGAGTCTTCAAAGAGTTATATTTACATGTAAAAAGACACAGGGACATTTATGCATACCAGATGGCCCAAAGCAGGTGGATATTATAATGTAGCTGTGGATTACTGCAATGCCAGAGGAGGAGAGGGATGTTGTTACTAAAACAGCACCTCAGGGTCCTAACCTGGGCTGTGTTGTGACTCCTGTTTTACTGGCACTGTACAAATGTATCGTGTCAATCACTGACACAAGGAGATCACAATCTAAACAGACAAGATAATTACAGACTGCAGTGGATGCAGAAAGACTTTCAAAGGTCCTGCAGTCTGCCAGAGCTGGGACTCCAGTTCGAGGCATCTTAATACAAACTGAGCCTCTGGTCATTAGTGCTTGCTGCTGTTGTCTAAATTGACTGGTTTGTTTATTTGCCCTGGATCTGTAGATCCCTTAGGCTGCAACCCCCAGCTCTCTCTGTAAACAAAGAGATCATTGGGAGCCAAACACCTTAATCTTTTAAAGGCTCTGTGTGTTCATTCTAAAGAATCTTACCATGGGAAAGAAAATTTAAAAAGAAGGTTTTACAGAAGGGGCTGGTTTGTGGCAGCACTGAAGGTACAAAATGTTGTGTTTATATCACATATCTAGGTGCAGCTGCAAGCTTTTTGGCACCCATTGTACCATCAAATGGACTGAGCCCATGGGATGCTGCAGGTTGTACTAATGCCCAGAGACCATTCATACCGTAGCTGGGGCATTCAAGAGGTGAACTATGCCTGAAGAATATGAGGAATTTCAGACTCCACCTGAGTACTTCTGTCTGAGGTTACTCAAATGGTGACTAAATGAAATCTTAAAAGAGCTTTGGAAGAGATCCTGGGATAAACAGAACAGTGAGGCCAGAATGGGCAAAAGTTTCTAGAAAAAGAAGTCTTGCCTCTGCCCTGCTACAGTTCAATGAGGTGCCAATAAGCATATGCACATCAATATTTTGATTTTCAAAAGGCCTTTTTGAACATTACACACAAAGGGCTATTGAAGAAACTGCATTGCAAAAATGTTAGTGGACAGGTTATTTAACTGAAAACTGGCTAAGATACAGGAAATAAAAGGCTGAGCTTAAAAGTTATTTCTCCACTGGTGGAGACAGAATACTGGTCTAGGTGCACCACTGGCCTAGACCAGTATTTCTTATATTCTGGAATCAGTCACAGTCTCTTTTGCAGAATAAGGTTGAAAAGTGGCCATGTGAATGTCTTCTGTGTTACCCAGAAGCAAGTGAGAGTATTCTCCTCCCTGTGTTTAGTCAGGATGGATTTCCAAAGGAGTGGTATGTACATTATGCAGAACTACACAGAGTCAGCTTTGGGCCATCCTTTTAGAAACTTCTGAAGTAAATCCTAAATTCCTGCAGGATCTGGGTGTCACTGTCTGGATCTTGGAGCACCTGGCAGCTAACTTACTTGTGGAGAGACAATTCATTTTTACTGTTTCTGAATTTTGGTTGAAAACTGCATTAGACTGTATAGCTTTTTACCACAATATTCATTGAACACCTTACTGAAGAAATAAAGGGCAAATGTTCTGTTGGAGACCCAAAAGAGATGATAGTAATTTTCAGTTTTTACGAGGAGAAAATACATCTGGAGTGATCAAAGATAAAAGCTTTGCCCTCTGGAGCCAAGGCAGCCCCTATGATGAGCAGGCATATTGTGGCGCACCTGGAGGTGAGCCATGGGTCAGATGCCTGAGTCTTATATTTTAAATTTTCCATTTAGAGGAGGGGAGTAAAAATGAGAGCAAAGCCAAAGGAGGGGCAGGAGCTGAAAGGAAATAGAGCAGTGATTAAAACAGACCAAAGGATCCCATCCCCAGCTGGCACAACTTTGCTGCTGGGTCTCACATGCTGCCACAAGTTTTCAAAACCAGAAACAACCTTGTCTCACTACAGAAGGAATAAAACAAACTTTAGCTCCTGCTCAGTGTCTCTCCTGGAACAAAAAATTTCAGTGTCAGTCAAGCTGGTTCCTTTTTTTTTTTGACAGAAGAAAGAATTTTCCAACATTTTATGGAAGAGGGATAGAAATGTAGAATCTGCTTCTTTGTAATCTAAAGTACTGGGAACTGTAGTTTAAGTGTGCTAGCCTCCTAAAATGGGAGCCTGGAGGACAAGAAGAGCAGGAGCACATGGCTTTGTGACTCCAAGGCAGCTGGAACTGTAAATGAAATGCATTCCTTCAAGGAACCTTGAGCCCCAAAGGATCATTTGTTATCACATCATATCATGAGTAAAGGGAGTATCCTAAATGACCTGACTAGAAAAATGGGACATCCAGAGCTGTGACAGGACTACTCTGGAATTATAGGAGACATTTGAATTGAAGATTTGAAATTGGAGAAACTATTTCCTGCCTCAAAATGCCAGTGAAAGCCAAGACAAGAGGACAGCTTTATTTGTGAGAATTAGAGGTCTTTTTGCTCTTGATGTATTTAACAGTTCTTATGTAAATTCAAACAGAGGAGGCATTCTGTGAGCCCCTAGTACAAAACCAGGATAATACTACATTCCTTGTAAATGATGCATATAAGTGTCATTTAAGCTCCTTCAGGTCCAGCAGAGAAAAATCTACAATAGTGGAGAAGAGTGATGGGATTAGAAAATAGCTGCTCAGGATGATGAACCTCTAAGAGAATTGTCTTTTCCATTCCTTGAGGTGTGTCAAACCATGCACCTGAGGTATGCCCTGGGCTGTGGTGGGGTAAGAGCCCAGAAGATGGACAGCTTTTTCTGGGCCTCAGATCCAATGAGAAAGGTGCTGCCAGGGAGGTTTGGGTTGGCAGGATGCACTGCCATGCTGCACAGACTCTGTGCTGTGCTGGGGTCTGTGTGACTCCTCGTGGCTGAGATCTGCTGTGCTGTGCAGGGTGGAGGGACAGAGCCCCAGAGCACACAGGGCGTAGGAACCTCCTGGCTGGAGTGAAAACCAAGGACTGTTCTCAGCCTGAGCACCCAGGCCAGGTGCTCCTGCTGGAAGGAGGAGTGCTGGGTACTAAAGAAGTGACAATGGCAGTAACTGGGTGTTTCCTGGCTGCACCAAAGCTGATACTTGTGTCTCATCAGTGCTAACAGCAGCTCTGGTTTGCTGCACTCCTTCTGCCTCTCAGTGCCTGAAAAGAGACTGATGAGAGCCAAGCAGGTCTGATCTGGTGTTTTTAATCCTTTGATTCTTCTTTTCATCCTGCAAATGCCATATGAAAGAAAAGGGAATATCCATCCAACTTGAGGCTTCGAAACTAGGGGAGGCATTTGACTAATGTGTCATAATATAAGTTCCAGTTTAAACCACAGGAGAAGCCTAAAATGAGGTCAGAGTGTTCAAAAAAAGCTTTGGATATGGTTTTTTTCTTTAGATGTGTTGTAACTTGACACTAAAGATGCTCCTAATTCTTCAAGTACAGTCAATGTAGACTTCCAAATCATTTGGCTCTTTTCATGCTGAATTACTGCCACATGAAGTGGAAACCAGTGAATAACTCTCTTCCTTTACTCTGCTCTTGTTCAGCCTCCCTCACCCCCCTCGCCTTGGTGTAAGGAATACAGAACTAAAGATCCATCAGGTCTAATGAAGTCTTGCCCTTTACAGATCCAAATTCACTTCTTTTTTCCCTTCTCTCTGAAGCAATTCTTGGTAAAACAACTAAGCTGAATTAGATTCTATTTTAAAACGGTCTGCTGCTGACAGCCCCAGTTCTACAAGCAGTTGAAAATGGCTGGCAAACCTTTATACAAACAGCATGCAAAACATCACACAAAGCCCAGGGAAGAAATGGCTTTAGATGTAGGGATTATAAAAGAGTGAATACAATTTTAAGATAAAATACAAGTGATTAAGTTAATGATGGATAATTTCACCAGTTTGAAAATGATAATTAATAGGAATTAATTGTATATTTAGACATTTAGCATAACTCTACTAAAAACACTACATCAAACATAATGATATTGGAAGCCTATATAATGAAGAAATGATCCAGATGTTCATAAAAGCTTATGAAGCTTTAGAAAAAAAGGGTCTGCATGAAGAAGCTCTAATGATAAAAAGATGCCACTTGCTGTTCTGCTCTTCTTTTAAATACATCCTTTCTGAAATAATGATTATCATTTGCACTTTCATCTTAAGTGAAATAGCATATGGCTTTGGCTGATTAAAGCCCCCTCCTGGTATTAATCAGCATCTTAGTATCATGTTTCTAATGGAGGCAGCAGTTGCCCTGCTGATATTGTAAGCTTTTTAACAACATCTAAAGTCTGCAGATCACTGCTGCTGGCAAGAAATAGCTTTGAGCCTCCTATGTACAAGAGCATTGCAAAGATGTCACTTACAGGTGCAGTTTATATGAGCTCCTACCACACATTGTATTTTAAGCATTTGCTGAAACTTGAAGTTTAATAATTACCTTTAATAAGTAGTTACCAGTTTTTAAAAGAAAATCAGAGGACTTTTGGGCCCGGTAGCCTTTGGTGCATAGAGACATCTTGGAACCAGGGAGCACATGCTGCAGAGACGGGTTTGTGTGTCTATATGGCTTTTGAGGATTTTTGAGTGTCTATAAACCACGAAGTCTGTGTGCATGGCCACTGTTTTGGGCTGAGCCCTGCCCAGCAGCGATGCTCACAGCACCTGACAGCTGTGGCACAGCCCATGCAGAAAGGGCCACCTCCAAGGGCTAAGCTGGGCTGTAGATTTGCCACCTCAGCAGGGAAATTCCAAGGGAGAGCTGCAGGCAGAGCTGGGGGGAGTGCAGTGGCTCACACTGGCTGAACCTGCTGTGGTTCCTCGTTGGTGGAAGTCCCTGCTCCTACAGCAGCAGGCTGGAGGGGGCACAGAGAGTCCTGACTGTGGGATTTAAGGGAGAGTGCACCGTTCTCTGGCACAGAAATACATGGAGATGGGGATGGGGGTTGTTCTTGTTCTGCATCTCTCAAAGGGACTGTGCTGGTCCCAGCTGGGCTGGAAGGCAGGAGTGGAGCCCTGGGCAGCCTCTGAGTGCAGAGTGCAGTCTCCACCACGCTGTCTGTGCCTGCTGGGGCTGGCTTTGTTTCCCTGGAGACCTGTTCCCATTGTCCCACTGGGATTTAAACCAGCTGAGTGGTACCACTGAGCTTTAACCATGCCCTCCAATGTAGGTACCAAACTTGTTTTGTTTCTGCTGGATGGCAAACTGAACAAACAAGCACAAAACAGCAAGAAAATGGTGTTAACAAAAAGGTTTAATAACTGTTATTGTACTGAGATTGCCAAGGGAGGAATGTCCTGGTAAGGCTGACAGGCCAGGCAGATCTCCAGCATCACTTTTGCTAAGCATGAGGCAGTTCTTAAGAGTTGTTATCTTGTGCATTTTAGTGATAATAGCCTACACATATGGATACTTTCCCAGATCTGGTATTTCTGCTTCAGCACCTGGGGAGGCAGTTGGACACTGCTTCCATTTGCTCTTTGATGTAGCTACCCTAGGGCATTGTGGATGCACAAAATCCTACAGTCCTCCACTCCTTTTTTCTCTGGATTGCCGTATTAGAAAAGTCTAGCATGCAATGCTTAATTATGTCTTACAAATAAATTTTAACAAGGCAATATTATCATAACTCCATTGTTGTCACTTTCTCCTTCATCAGCTCCCATTGTTCTTACCCCATCATGGTAAGCTGTTCACCTAACAACTTCTTATATGCCTGGACAAACAGTCCCTGCTTTTTTTGTAGACATCTGTTACTAAACTAATGTTTTGTCCTTGTCTTTTGAAGCTCTCTGGATATCACCATCCACCACGTTCCTGACGATTATCTATCATGACTCACAGGAGACTTGGATGTTTTGACTGTTGTGTTTCATTTATCTTACACATTTTTCTGGTAGCACATTCCAAAGGCCAGGCTTGTCTGCTGCTTCTGTCCCACAGGTTAATTTGAATTTTGCATCTTTGTCAGGTGTGTTGGAAGTTGAATTAAAAAAAAAAAAAAAAAAAAAAAAGAGTTGTTTTACTTACTTGCATTCTTGATTTTGGAAGTAATGTAATACTCTGATTTTTAATATATCATTTTCCTACTCTCCATTTTGTTTTGCAATCAACTTTTATTAGAAACTGGTCTCTAGGGTCTATTTCGTTTTGTATGTCCCTGACTGTGTTTTCTTGAATGAGAATATTTTTACATCTTTATAAATATTATTTACCATGTTGATAATCTTTGACCATCTAAATACTTCAAACGATTTAGAATACTAGGGCATATGAATCATGCCTTGAATACATAAGGCAAATTAGGCAAACAATTTAATCTCTTTTTCTGAGTCAGATTGGTGATGTAAGGGCCAATTTACTCCCTAGAAGAGCTCATTTTTTGCAGTTTTATGACTTTTTATTTAGTTATTTGCCATCTGTAACTTGTTCCTGTTCTGTTTCTTTATTGGCTATTGATGAGGTCAAGATGGTGATTTGGCAGGGGCTGCTGGCCACCTGTTCCTCAGCCCCTTTGCCCACACGGTCACCACCTCTCCCTGAGCAGTGCAGAGCCTGCCCCTGGCTGGGCTCAGTTGTAATCCATTTCCTGACAAGCCACAAGGAAGCCCCTTCTGAAGCCCCACGGCTCCACCCCTGCCAGCAGCTGGCCTGAGATCCCTCCAGGAGGATGCTCCAAAACAACCACTCTGAAAGGCCACACAAATTTCCATCAGCCTCTCCATAAGTGACAGGAGAATCAACTTCCTGCTCTAAAAGAGCCACTGACATTGTGTTTCAGTTAGCAACCAACCACACATGCCTCTTTGCAAAATTTCCTCTTTGATCACTGCAGTTGCCTCCATTTTTCTTCCCCACTAATTTGGCCTTAGTGTGTTAAAAGAGGAGAACAAGGAGTTGCCACTGGCTGTGCATCTCAGGATGGGAGCAGCAGCTACTGCCCCTAGGACTGGAATCTGCATCTGAGAAATGGAAAACCAGGACCACATTTCTCCCAGCTTTCTGCAAGAGAACCTTAGTAGTGGCATCACCACTGAGTTTCTAGCAGCTGTGAGCATTTTGTACTGGTGGAAATTATACTTTGGGGACAGAAAATATAATTGTCTTGTAACTTCCTTTCCCTCCCCCCTCTCAATGAGAAAGTACTATTCTTAGTGATTTTATAGTGTCATCTACAAACCTATGCACAAAGCATTACCACACTGTGCTAAGTGTTGTCAAATGATCAGGATGGGTTTCTTTCAGTGGCATATATTTGTTTACAAGTCTGCAATTCAGCTGCTGAATTCCACACAGAGCTGCTTCTACAGGACAAGCAGAGCTGAAACTCAAGCTTCATGCATGTTGTTGTCCAGGTACTTCCCAGTTCCTTTCTGAATACTTCACACTCCAGTCCTAATATTTGTCTGATATCAGGAATAAACCTGATAAATAAACCTGAGGCAGTAATGCCTAATAGTAGAAGAATATGTGCTTGCAAGGAGTTTCAACTTTGGCCAGTCGTGGTTTCCTTGGGGGCTGTTTGCTACCTGAACCTCTGCAAGTGTCAGCCAAAGCTTCCAGGACCAAAAAGGGCAGAAGGACTGCACATTTTCAGTAGTGAAATGGAAGGGCTTTACTTTAAACTGCATTTGCCTGTGGTAATGTCTGCTCCTCACATTTCTTTTGGATTCCTCATAATTTCTTCAGATTCACAAATGTTTGACTAATAATATACACAATGGTCCTGTCAGTCTTAGTGCAGAGCCTGCATAGCTATAAATTGCATGACATGACAATTATCATGCAATTTGGGGGTTGTGGGAGCTGTAAACATTATAATAATCTGATTTAAATACTCAGTGCTCCAACAAATTAGGCATGATTACAGTGAGTTGAGTTCTCCCTTGAATGCAAATGCAGCTTCATCCAACTCCAACAGCAATTCCATAAAAGTACACAGAGAGAGCATGTGGCTCATAAAGTGTTTTTAAAAAGGAAAATGTTGTATATATTAATGAACACAAAATAAAACCTAGGGGGAAATATAAATATACTTTGTGATGCTTATCTCAGGGATAATTGTTTAGATTTTTACATCTGGAACAGCTAGCATTTCAAAAGCTAAATATTTGATTTATACAGTTTATTTTATTTATATTAGGCATTCTCCACGTGTCTGAAATGTATCCCTTTGCTCTGGACCTGCATCACTTGCACCCTTATCTGGGACACTGAGGCTGCAGTGCCACACGGGCCTTGCAGGGCTCCTGTGCACGAGGCAGGGGCTGGGTGTGAGTCCCTCTCTGTGCTGCTCTGGGCTGCTGCTCATCCCCTGCCGTGTGCGAGAGCTCTCACTGCAGCCTGGTAACCCCAGGTAGAGCGCAAAGGAAGAACAAAAACCAGTTCATTTGCCAAAAGATGCCATCTCTAAGGCAAGAAAAAGCAGATGGAAGGGGAAAGGTAGGGAATAAAGAGAAGGAATGACAGTATGGATCTGTGCAACCGTGCACACCACTGTGTGTTGTGTTTAGCTGTCTCCTTCCCAGGGTGTGAGGGCTGTGGAGGGGAATCTTTACACAGCCTGGCTTCATTTTGCACTGGGATAGTTGGCTCAAAACTGAAGGCACATGAAGGATGAAATTCCCACTTGGGCTTCAGAGATAAAAGTGCCTGTGGGTAGCTAGGAGTGCCTGTCTAGAGATGAGGGAGGGGCACAGATGGAGTGTTTTAAACATCCAAGTGCTACCCACTCAGCTTTATTAATTGTTGTGTGTTGGAATCCTACAGATGAATGCAGAGCACATCCTGAAGCAGTGATGCACCACGGGTTGCTCATGAAATGCCAGGAAGAGCTCTGTGCTGTGGCTGACAGTGAACACCTGGAGCACAAGGATGGATGCCTTGTCATCCTGGCAGGGAAGGGACATCACCACGAGCACTGTGAAAGTCAAATTGAGAGGGGGAAAGCCCAGGGTACTACTGTAGATGGTAGAGAGCTGCCACTGGAAATCAGAATAGTTCCAAAGTTACCCATTTCCTTCCCACTCTGTGCATACACAGCCCTGTGACTGTCCCCTGTCTCCTTTGGCACACCCTGGCTGTGATGGACGGGCCTCAAAGTGGCGCTGCACAATTCCCTCTGCAGCTGAAAGAGCTGCTTGTGCAGCTCTCTGTGCACTTGTCAGGGGACACCAGTGGCATGTGCTGGCCAGTCCAGCCTGGCAGGCTCCAGAGCTGCACCCATCACTCGTGCTGTGCCAGGGCTGGGGCACTGCACAGCCTTCCAGCCATGCCAACAGACCAACAGAAGCTAAAATCAACCAAGTACCAGCCCCTTGCATATCTGCTACAAGCAGAAACATTTGCAGTGATCAGTCAGCAGTTTATTGGCGAAGATCAGCAACTGAGATAACTACAAATAAGTGGCTTTGCAACCTTTTCTTCTAGCATGTCTTTTGCAATCAGTATGAATTATTACAGTGGGTTTCAAGATGTACAAAGAAAGTTCAGCTAACACGCAAATAGATATAAAAGGAAAGCATAAAGGGAAAGCCAATGTTAATGGCTTTTCCTTACCAAAGACAGCTGGAGTTCATAACTCTATTACTATTAGTCTGCACAGTGTCATTGTCAGTCTGAAGACAAAAAAAATCGATGTGCTGTTTTCTTTTTTCTTTGAGAAGAGAAGAAGGTAAGAACTAGATTAGGATAGATGAGTTCAAATATCTGGTCTGATGGCAAATTACATTGGGATCTGAGAAGTGAAAATGCTATATGGACTCTGATCAGAAATTCCACATTTACTAGAACTCCTGTAGTGTTGTTATTCTCTTCTGGGCTGCTGTGGTCCTCACTGCTGTCCTGACTGTTCATTTCTCTTAGGACACAGCTTCAAAAGTGAAATCTTGTGGGGAGATTGGGCCCATTTTAGCCAGAATATTTTGTGCCATGACTGGAACTGCTTTCATGATTTAGGGTCAGTGCTCAAATAGTCTTTAAGAAAAAAATCCAGTTCTAAACTAGTTCTTGCTCATTATCAACATCCCAACATAACCCAAGGGGGAACTCAGCTGGTGATGGTGCAGTGTGTGTCAGAGAATGGTGAAAAAACCAAATTCCCAATGATGCCCTATTGGAAACAATTATTCTTCTACAAGTAGGGACTTTTTGAACAGATTAGAGCATGGATAATGTTGCTGTTAACCCCTCCTCACTGACCCAGCCATTTCTTGCTTCTCTTACTGCCCAAAAGAGCTACAGAGGGTTGTTGTGTCCCTCTGAAGAGCTGATGTGCTCTTCACATAAAAGCACCATTCCAACAGTTCCAATAGCATTGACAACTCTTGCAAGTCAAATGAAAGCCTCACAACATTTTTTTTAAGCTTTGGTTCCTTGACTGAATTGAATGATTAGGTGAAAATCTTAGCTTTCTTAAAAGTAAACACTTTATTTTATGTAGATGGATATAGAGACACAAATTGACCATATATAATTTTATAGTATCAGGAAATAGCAGGCTCAGAAGAAACTGAAATCTATTCTATTTTTTAGATTGACCTAATTGTATTTAATTCTTGGTTATGCATACTGAAAGTGTAGAAACTGAAAATTATTTCTTTGTACACTATTACATGAGATAGTGCTGTTTGAATCCACCTTAATCAAAGAATTTGATGAACCAGAATTGCAAAAGGATAAATTGTTGTTTTATTGCTTGGTAAATAAATTATGAGATGGGAATACAATATATTCCTTCTCTGAGAGAGAGTTAAGAAATACCTTATTACATGCAATGTAGAAAGTGGATAGTTAACTTATTTTATTAATGCACATACTTCTTCTTATTCTGAGATAACTTATGTCCAAAGGAGGAGAGGGGGGGAAAAAAAGGTGAATTTTCAGTATTTTTCCCACATTTAAGAAAAGAGCCCAGAATCTCTTGGCAAGTAGTGACTGACGATAGAAGGGAAGGAAATGGCACATTCTGGAAAGGCAGACCGCGACTCCTTGGGTTTCTGTGGCCCTTCCCAGAGGTTGCTCAGCACAATCTTGGGACCTGCCACCACTTTTGGATGCATCCTTCGTCTTGGCTCTCAAGCTATGCTGTGCTGCTGTTCTGGTACTGAGACTGAATTTCCCAACCTCGTCAACTGGCAGTGGAATCAGCACTGATTTTATTATATGTGCATTTCCACTTCTATTTGTGGATCGAAATTAAAGAAAAAAGAAAGAAAACAGGCTTCTAAAACAACTAGTGCCACCTAGTGTCACACCGAACCTGGCAAATCCCACACGGCAGCTCCAACTCTTCCCACTGGAAAAATCCTCGACAGCAAATCCAATTTCCATTGATTTCAATTGGCACTGACTTCCTCAGACATTAATGTTCCAGCTTGCATAGCAAAACCTATGTATTTTCCACCACTATATCCAGGGAAATTGTTAATACGGGAGATTGGAGAATTTGTGTGTGTGTGTTGATGTGATGACAGAGAATTTAATTCCATCCTGCAGCTTTACCCTCATGCAGAGGTGGACACGACTTGGCAGCCTGGGGCAGTGGCATTGCAGGTGAAGAAATAAATGTGTCTACCTGCTCCTTTACCAGTTTCAGAAAGCTGCCTCTCAGCAGCATAAAACCTTTTAAAATGTGTTTTCTGTACTGAGTTAAATACCACCATTCATTTTAGCATATTTTAAAGCACTGTAATAAGTATTTTACACCTGATTTTCTTGTGGTGGAAAATCCTTAAAGTAAAGCTTACCACAAGGAATTTGTGATGCAGCATTCTGTTCAGAATGATACAACTCCTAATTATCCTTCATGTTGAATAAAAACTATTATGAGACAAGGCACACCAGAAAATATTAATTACACTTCTTGGTGCTTGTGGCAATAATTCTGATTGAAATAAATTGCATCATTTATTAATATGAGGCTCGATACACTGTATGGTGTTAAATATCCTTTCTACAAGACAAAAGCTCAGTTGGAGCAGTATTATCACCACTCACCTCTCAGGGCTGGATGCTGAAAGCCAAGTAAGATTATCTCTGTCTGGTCTGAGGTTTTATTAGCAATGGAATCCACAGGGATTCCTGTAAATACTTTGGGCTCAACGAGTACCTGTTCTCTGAGGTCTTCAGTGGTCTCAGAAATTAAGTAATCCTCCTAATGCTTCTCTCTTAACTTGGTGTGTATTACAGAATATATTCTGTAGACTCTTAAAGCAAGGTGGGAGGACTGGCACTGACAGCACATGCATGTGTGGTCAGGGGCACAGCTCCTTGAAGATGGCACTTTGTTCCTGGGCTAGCTGCAGAGCGAGGCCCAGAGCCCAAAAGTCTTCTCTGTGTTTCCTGTTCTTGGATCAGCACTCCTCTCAAATTACTGTAGGATTTAGAAAATGAAAGGAAATGCGGCACTAATAGTCATGACTGTGAAAATAGTAGGAGTTGTCAAGAGCTGTGAGTGAACACTCCACTTGCTCCTCAGAGGACTGCAGAGTAATGGCCAACATGACACAGGCACATCCCAGAGCAGCTTATAAATTTCTCCATCTATAAAAAGGTAAAGTGACTAAAGTAGATGAAGTTAAGGAATGTTTGAATATCATCTTCTTGCACATCTTTGTGATGGTCAGCAGATCTGGGAAAGTTTAGAACTGCCAATTGAGATTATGTTCTTGCAAAGGCCATGAAAACTGGCAGAGCTCCTGGTGCAGAAAAAGGCTGTGCAGCCATTGAGCTTTCAGCACGTGAAATTCAGTGCATCCTCAGTCTTTGCTGGATTGGCACAATGGCACTGAGTTTAAAGGACTATTCATAAACCCTTCCTTCTCAGTGCTTTGGAAAAGCGAGATCTATTTTCTCTTACACAACATTTTGATTGATGCTCTACATAATGTCCTGCAAAGTGTTGCTGGCATTGCTCACCAGAATGTCATAATCTGACCCTCTGTATGATTCTGACACAGACATCAGCAAGACTTTTGCAGTTGGAAGGGACAGGTGCGTTTGAGGTTAATGCTGAATTTATTGCCTCATTGTCTTTCCAAGCCTACCAGTAGGGAAAGAGCAGTAAAGACATATCTATTCTGCTTCTCTTCACTAAAAATAACTTTCAGTTTTAAACAACTTTTTTTCTATCCTGAGGGTACTGTGTGAGACAGTCTTGAAATGTTTCAGAACTTACTGAACAAATATGTCCCTACTCTACCCTTCAAAACATCCACAAATGCTTTAACTCCCTGTGTTTTTCTTGTCATATCTTGGCCTACTCACATACAGAAACAGGAGTTAAACAAATTATCTTTATTTCCATGAGCTCCATTGTAAACAAGGTAATCACAATGTTGGTAATTCAGATTATCCTGATTTATAGATACAGTCTAGCACCACATTACACTCAAAAAGAGAATGTTTGTAAATCTGTATGGGTGGATTCAAGTCTTTCTGCTACAGGTGACACTAAGCTTTAAAAAAAAAAATAAAAAATCTGTGTGCACAGGTAGAGTTAATCATAGTATCTGTAAGGCATTTCCTGGCAGCCTGACAAACAAAAATGCAACTATGGGATGAGGGTTTTCTGCTACGATGCAAAGTTAAAACCAGCCTGAAATCTTGCTTATAAAATTGAGTGTCTGTCTTTCTTGCCTATTGTGTGAAATGAAGTGCATTAATATTAGCTTTATTTTACATCAATATTAGTATACTGCACATGATGCTTGAACAGATGTCAGTCACAACACTTTACATCTTGTATGTGGTACTGAAGACCTCTGAGTGAATTTAAATTTTCAGTAAGCCTGAGGAATCAAAACTGGGTAGGCCACAAAAATCATGAGGTTTTGTATCAGGAGATCAGAAGAGTATTTTTGGGCTCCTCATGAGTTTTTTCCAGAGTTTATGTTCTGCCTTGCAAGTAGGAGGAATTAAAATGAACCCTTTCCTTTTTTTTTTTTTATCCTTTTTATTGAAAGCTGAGACAAATAAGCAAAAACCCAAAGCTTTAAATAACTAAAATGTCATAGTATACGTACTGAACTATTTGGACATGGCAACACTAAGTCAAACAAGTTTGCTATTGTTTTGTACAGACATCTCCCTATTTTTTGATTTTTTTTTTTTAAAAATCAGGGCCAGATTGTGTTTTGCACATCCAAACCCATATTGAATAGCGGGGAAAGATCCACCAAATAATTTCCATTCTTTCCTCTGGTCAGTGATACAAAAGGGAAACCAAATGATGCTGCAGGAGTGTGAAGTGGTTTTGCCTGTTTTGCAGTGTTGTGGTTATTGACAGCCCATGGTCAAAGAGGTACAGAGGAGCCCTTAGGGTGCCTATTGTAGCTCAGTCTCTTTCCCTGATTTCAGAGTGCATTTTTTACTTCAAAACAAGAATTTAAAATCTTCAAAACAGATGAGAGATTTTTTTTGAGAACAGTCCTACATGTCTAACTCCTGGCTTGGACTGGGGTACGTCCAGTGCAGGCTGTGCCTGGTGAACATGTGCTGTGGGAGGAAGAGGGAATCATTCAGGACTTGGGAGAGCCCTATTTTGACAATGTTTGGGGACAGCAATTCCCCATTTTGATTTTGCTACAGTACTGTGAGTTTTGAATTAACCAGTATTAGTTATGATTTGGACAATTCAGCTCTGCACAGGAGCAATCTTAAAAACATGTTCCCTTTTTAGAGTCTACGCCCTAATATTTTGACCTGGCAAAAAGAAAAGGCAGAATAAGCAACATTTCTATTTTCTTAGCATGTGTGCTCAGATTCTCAGCTTAAATCATATTTGCAACATTCAGCTGCAGTATATCTATTTGATCAGTAGGAGCAGAAGCATCAGAGCTCTGGCTTTATAAACTCTGGACAGACCATTAAAAAAAAAACAGTCTCCTTAAAATAATTTATAATCTATACAGACTAACACAGAGCAGAAGAATAATGTCTTACATACAACTCTTTTAACCTTTGTTTTATGATTTTAAAAATGATCTTTATGATACCTACAGAGAGGCAGGAGCAGAAGTTGGAAATGATGACATCTCACTCTTCCATGTAGTGTGGCAGTGGAGACAGGTAATGCTTTCTGACTGGGTGGTTCAACAAGATGTTTTAGAGACAGATCTCCCAAAAGGCTGGTGAAAGAGATGTGGATCTTCATAGACTTGGATTTTGGTATACAAAGGAACTGATCTCCTAAAGGTTCAAGACACCTTTTGTAATCTTGACTTGGACATGTACACGAGCATTGAAAGCTGCTGGGGCTCTTCTGGCATGGTCCCCCTCTGAGTGGTTTCCTGTGTTTATGCTGCCTCCCTGCCCCTTGTGCCTGCCTTCATGCTGGTTTATTTCTCAAGCGCCTGTTCAGGCTTATTCACTCTTTTTTTTCTTTAAAACCTTTTTAAAAAATGTTTTTACTTGTAGCAGTTGAATGACAAATTATCTCACAAATGTTGCTCCTCTCATTTTTTTTTATTGATTTCTGTTGATTCATTTCAGAAGTTATTCATGGCAATGGCATTCTAGATTGATTCAACAGGAGGCTATCAAATACACTCTAATGAAAAAGCTAACCTGACATTTCATCACTTAAACTTGCATTTAACTCTTAGGCATGAGTAGTCCCACAGGCTCTCCACTGGAGGAACTTGTGTTACCTGAGCTGAAAGCACTGGAGGTTAAAATACTGTACAAACTAACCAATATATTACAGACAGAAATAGGAACAGAAGGCTACAGGAGTCTTTTTCCAGAGATGTATTTGTTAATTAGCACAGAATTATTGTGTTCCATGCATTTTTTAGCCTGGAATGCAATTAAAGGATTGTCACAGGGGATTGGAACTAGATGACCTTTGAGGTCCCCTCCAACACAAACTCTTCTGTGATTCAAACATTAATAGGGAGAAATCCAGGCCCTATTAAAGCCAATGGGAATTTTTGCACTTATCAAGAGGGCCAGGATTGCACACCTAAATGCAGATGCCTGGAAGAACATGGGAAGCAGACACAAATTCAGCAGTGACACTGAGGCCAGGCACAATGATCCCGTGATGCTGTCCTGCAGTGAGCTGCCTACCAGCAGCGAAACCCTAATGAAAAACATCTTTCAGAAAGGGCTTTCTGCAACATTTTTTCTGTACTTGTGTATAAGTCAATATGCTGTTTAGAAAGAAAGGCTCAAGAAAAGTGCCTTGGTCTTTCTATTGCAGTAATAGTGATTCTTGACAATGCTGTACAACTTGAAGCTGAAATACTTGAGCTTAGCTGGAGGATAATGGGCTCTGTGGAGGCTGTTGTGCAGTTCATAATCAGTGCTGACAAACTGTGGAAAGAGACATTTTGGCTAAATCACCATCTGTATGAAAACTGTACACTAGTATTGGTTGCTTCCACCTTTATAAATTAGATAAAGTAAGGACAGGGGGACTAACATAATGACCAAGGGGGAGGAAAACTGGTTTCATATTATCTTATAGGTTTTCTCCAAGTTGCACAGACATTTGGAACAAAACTGCTATCTCAAAAGGCAGATATTTCAGAGTTCAAAAGCTGACATCATATTTCTGTTCATAGATAAATGAAACGCAAATATGAGTTTCAGCGTGAAACACAAAGATCATAAATGTATCTTCTATGATTTTGATATGCACAAATTTCTTCTAACATCTCATAAGGAATAATAATATTGGTGAAAGTAGATGATTGATTCTGAAGATTTAACAAAAAGATCTGTTCTTGCAGGTTTTAGGTTTTATAGGTTTGTATTGATCTTTCCTACTCTCAGCCGTAGAATATCCTGCTATTTTAATTAAACTACTAATTGATGCTTCAGGCTAGCAACTGTTGCTCCAGTGCCTCACCTGCACCTGATCAAATGTTTCTTTCATTCAATGAGAGAAGAGCTGAAAACAATTTATGTCAATGTGCACCAGCTGAGGATTTGGCCTGAAAACAGGTAACATCCTTTTTTTCCCCACTTGCTGTACCCATTCCTAGAAAGGACTGTTTTTTGGGACGTCTCCTTGAGAGTCTTTGTCAGGAGGGCAAAGGGTGAGTGTTCTTTCTAATTTAAAGATTATTTTAGTTTTAAGGTACAAAACAAGCTGCTAAAATGTATCCTCTGGGTCAAGAACATGTCAATGAAGAAATCATACAAGTGCATTTCAGATTTTCTCTCTTTGCTTTTCAAAAACAAGGCCATTGTACAAGTTTTCTATATAAACCTTACCCTTGTTCATCCTCTTTTTAATATTTTACTAGCATGTTTTGTTCCTGGATGCTCTTCTGTACTGCCATGAGGTGCCAAGAGATGGTAGGGTTGGGAATTGCCGTGCGTAACTTCTGGTACACAACTATGACAATAAATAGATTTACCAGGTCAACTCCAACCTCTAAAGCTTAAAGCTTCCTGAAATATGAGAGTTCTGCTTCTCTGTGGAATGCAGAAGGCTTGCTTACAGGAGCACATTTTTAAGCCCACAAATCTGAGTGGGTTGGAAATGTGTGCAGCCGACCTCTCTTGGTCCTAATGAAAACACGTGTTTGGCAGCTCTGCAATTCCTGCCATAAAACAATCCTGCTCTTTGAGGGTTGTTGACTTAATGATACTCTGGACCCCTTTTTTCTTTCCTAGAGTGCCTGATTTTTTTGTTCCCTTTTTGTCACCACGACAGCCAGTGACAGACATGTGTTCCACCTCTGTTTTACTCCTTGCTACCTTTTTTTTGATCATTTAGAATGCCTAGCTGAAGGTACCTCATACAGCTAAGCAAATGACCTATTTTTAATGGCTCATTTTAGTTTTAGCATCCTCCTCCTTACTAGCAGACCATCCAATCCCTCAGAATTGCCTATGTCATAAAACTTTGCCTTCTACACTTATTTAGTGCAAAGTAAATGTAAATTATTAAAAAAAAAAATTATAATTGAAGATGTCCTTCTACCACCTAGAAAAATATTCAGCTTCACCTGTAACTTACTAACTTTCTCACTTAGCTTCTGGTGTGTTCATTTTTCATGGTTCAAAAGACCTGTCGTTCTGCCTGCAAGCTTGAAGCATTATCCCATTATCACTAGGGATCAATATGTAATTTTACCTCCAAAAATGCTTTTCAGAGATCTGTTTTTCCCATAGCTACTCCTGTGTATGCTCTTAATTATAGTCATGACTAATTCTAACAAGTTGGACGATATTAATTCCGTATTGCTATGAAATATCTTTCCCAGCTGATTTAGAAAATTGGGTCTCTATAGCTGTTTAGGTGAATAGTTTAAAGTGCTGGCACATGGCTGTAGCTGTAAGAAATTACCAAGTCTCAGGTTTAAGCTGTTAGTACACATTACTGGAGACAGCTTCGGATAGCCATGTGAAAAAACCTGCAGGTGCTCCACTTCTTTAAAATATCAAATTTGTATGATTCCTTCTCTAGCACTTGTCAGTTCTATACTTTGACTTCTAGCAAAAGATGAAGAACTTGTTTGAATCTGTCTGCAATTTGGCATGCCTGAAGCTGCAGCTCTGGACTGAAACTTCAAAATTTCTGGCCAGAAATTCAGATTTTAAAACTGCAAATGTCAAGGATGGATCTAGGTCCTGCATACCACAAAATCTATGCATTTGTAGATTTGAAAGCCCAAGCTACCTTTGGCTACTCCTTGGAATCATGCATTCAGATAAAAACTGTACTGCCAATAATCATATTTCTGATGATATTTGTGAGGGAGGTAAACAATATCTTTTCATACTCCACAGGTTGAAATAAAACAATCCTTATCTCTTTTCCAGTCAGGAAGAGGTAGCTGTGACTGAGACATGTAATGCCATTTCATGGCCCTTCTTGACAGGCTGCTCCTGGAGAAAGAGAGCAGGGCCTTTGCTTGTCTCTTCCCAGGACCCCTTCCCTCCAGGGCATAAGCCAAGGGTGTCACCTCACTCCTCTCCTCCATCACTGTAAAACAGAATTATCTCAATCACACTGCCTGAGCTCACAGTCCACCCTGGGGTGCTGTAGCCACAGAGCCCCACCACCAGCTGCTGGTGAGAGACTCCCCAAAATGATGAAGCTGCTGGTGCTTCATCTCCCCAAAACAGGCTTTCACTGAATTTCTAGGGACCTTACACATCACAGCTAGAGCACCCCAGCAAGCAGGAGTTGGCAAACATTTTACAATCCTCCAGTCTGAAATAACTGGGAAAAAAGGAAGTTGTTACTTGGCTTTTTATCTCTGTGTGTATTTTTTATTATTTAATTGACTCTGTTCATCTTCTGCTTATATTGTACAGCGGCATAACAAAGCCAGTTTTTCTATCTTTAAGCGCTTAAGGAAGAAAGTATGAAATATGATTGTTACAATAGATTTTTCAGGCTTTTTTTTTATGGGTGTGAGAAGAATTCTTTGTGACAGCAGATTTAGGGAGGAGGAAAGAGGCAGGAAAAGGGATAAGTGCTGATGAGGTTGATCGTCGCTACTGAACAGTAAAAACTGAACATGGGGATGGGAGAGGGAAGCTGTATTCTGGACAAACCTCTTATATTGCTCTGTAAAGCAGAAAACCTAAATTAATCCTGTGTTTGGTTTTAGATTTGTGGCTTGTAAAGACTAAATGTACAATTTTATATTTTTTCCTTTCCGTACATGACAAGCTGAAGCTTAAGTATTCCCTCTTATGCCTTTAAATAATTCAGGCTTGTCTCTGAGGGGAATACAGCAGATGTGCATACGGTCCCTCTGCTCACCATGGAAATGTTCTCCAGAGCATTGTGAGCTGACAGGATTGCAGTGCACAGGGCTCTGCCATCCTGCCAAAACCACGAGCTGTGTATCTGTGAGGGGGAGCACTGGGAGCAGGGGCTGCTGGGGCTCTGAGACCGTGGGGAGCACAGCCAGGACAGCCAGGCAGGTGCTCTGTGTGACAAAGACTGCACAGACACACGTGGCCTCTGTGTGCCATCCAGCCCCTCACCAGGGGACAGGTAATAGCTTTCACTGGCTGCATCAATTGCACTCTGAGGTTTTAATGACATTTTCATGTCTGCCTTCTCCTCCGCCTTCTTTGCTCTGTGCCCCATTTTTTACGAGAGCAAATTCCTCCTCTCCCTCTCCTGATCCTTGAAAAAAAAAAATCATTTTTATATAATTTGCTTCTTATATTTTCTCTTCAATACCTGCGGCAGCTGCTTTGCAGGTCCCCTGCTGTGCAAATTGCCCTTCACAGAGGAAGATCTTCCTGTCAGTGACTGACAAGAGGTGCCAGGAGCAGGCTACGAGACTTTTGAAACCTGTGAGTTGGCAAATCAGCAGGTACCTGTGTGCAGTTCTGGATACGCCCCTAGCATTAGTTCCTAACTTGTATCAAAGAGTTTTTAGGATGATATGGCCCACAGGCAGAGATTCAGGTTAAAAGGAACACAGTGTCTGGCTGCATCTATCATCTAGGTCTTTTTGTTTTAAATATAATGACACCAGCGATTTGTTCTTGGGAAGGATTTTGACTTGTGTTTTGTTGTTGGATTTTTTTTTGGTTGTTTGTTTGTTATAGGGGTTTTTTGTTGCCTTTTTTTGCTTTTATTTTTATTTTATAGGAACTGTGTTTACAACAGCCTAAACAAGGAGAAAATATTCTTAGTACTAAACAGCTCTTGTTTTTCTTCTCCAAAGAAATAAAGATGCCTTTAATATTTTCTGAGACTGGCAGTGTTGAAGAGGCTAAGATACATGACAAGTTGAAGGAAAGAAGGAAGAGACCTGCTGTAACTACCATTTTTTTTAGGGAAAGTTATGGGATTTTTAAGTGAGACTGGGAATGCCCCTGACAGTCCTCTCTCTTCGATGTACAGTTGAAGGCAAAGGGTCTGGAGGGGTTTAGAAACTTGGTTTAGTTACTGAACCATCTTAAAGAGGTTTAAAATCAGTCCTAAGTGAAAGCACTTTGCAGAAGAAGGTGTAGCTCTCAGGCAAAACAACACTTGAATCAAATGCAGAATAAATAGCCTGAGTAAAGGACACAGAATTTGGTCCACTGTGATCATTTGATCTGCGTGGCTTAAGGCTTTGCACACTTCATACTTGCAAACCAGCTGTGAAATGCAGGAAATACAAGTAGCTGTGGTCTGACATTTCCTCATCTGTTCCTAATATTTAATAATTTGCTCTCTTCTCTGAGCGTATTAAGTTTATTTATAAATTCAAAAATATGTTTTATTTTATATAATGAGCTTAAAGCTATAATGGCCTTTTTGCTCCAAAGTGCTCAAAGCACCCTTCTTTGCCAGATGGAGGGTATTAATTTTTCTGGAGGAATTTGTGTTTAAGGTACAGATGGACAAGACACGGTTTTAGCACACCAGGCTTTTACCTTGCTGTTCTGTGTGTGTTTCTATTCTCTAGAGCTTCTGTGTAGTGAATGTTTTGAAAGGCCTAATTTATTTTTTTTTCCTTTGCTCTGAGGATGATGGAGAGTGAGAAGTAAACCCTGGTTCTCACAGCTGAGATCAGTGCCTTATCAGCCATAAAAAAACCCCAAACAACCCTTCCCTTTGAAAAGCTTGCTAAGAATTATCCTCACCACCAGTATGAATTTTGCTGTTGAGCTGAACAGCACTAAACACACCTAAACCAAACTTCAGCCAAGATCAGCTTTTAAAATATTTTAGGAGTCTTTCACATTTTCACATACAAGATTATAAATTATATGGAGAAGAAAAAGACACTGGATCTAAATGCCTGTGTACACGAAAAGTGACAGAGCACAACCTCCAGATTTATGCTCATAGTTCCTCATTTTAGGGAATGCTGGGGTCATGCTCATTCTGGGCTGGGAGGTGGTATTTCCAGGCTGTGTGCCCCAGAATGTTACACTAAATGCTGACCTAAATAACTCTCTGGCCTCTGTGCTCTGTAATGTTGGTTTCTACAGCAGTCTCAAATGTTTTCATTCTATAGCAACTATCGTTTTGAGGATGTTTCAAACTGAAATCTAAGTATCTGAAATCAGAATATACCACAAGCTGCTCCTGCATCTACTGATTTTTATGTATCAGTCCAATGAAGTGAATGAAAATGTTTGTATACACAAAGATTGAATCTTTTTAGGCTTCTGTAAATTCTGTTACTATTACATAAAGAATATTCTAATCTATAGAAAACATTAAATAATTAAAAACTTAGGATTTATCTTGCAATAGTTGTCAAAAGGAAATTTCATCAAGTGGCAGTTGGCAGGAATGGCATGCATCAGTGTGAAGACTGTCATCAGTATTTGTATTTGTCACTGCAGCATCACTGCTGATGGCAGGATTCCAAGCCCAGGCACCTGTCCTTCCTGGTGATTTGGGTGGCAAAGTAGGGTTGGGACCAGAGAAATAAAACCTCTTGTTCTTTAACCAGAAGCAACGTAACAAATGGAGTAGCAGGGGGTATGATCTGGGCCTGGTGATTGAGAGTGGTACTCTGAGAGCAGATCCTGTGAAACCCTGTGGGTGCTGTGGTGGGGGAGTCACTGAGGGCACAATGTGAGCAGGGAATGGCACTGGAGAGGGCATTCACCTCTGTGCCCAGCACTCCTGGGGGGCACAGGGACTGCAGCGTGCTGTTCCAGCATCAGATTTGTCAAATGATGCTAAAAACTGGTGGCATGTGGTCACTGAGCAGCAGGGACAGCCAGGCATGGGCTCAGTGGAGCTCTGGCCACAGGAGCTGTACCTGACCCTGAGCCTTTGTCCCTGGGGCTTCCTGTGTCTGTCCAGGCAGCCCCAAAACAAAGAAATGCTCACTGCTCCTCATTCTGGGGAGAGCCTTAAGGGACAAGGATTCCATCTTCCAGGTTTTGCATTGGTGTTTTTTATGGTAATGGAGAATTTTTCCTCGTTTCCAAGCAGTACTAGGAAAAACCATTTCTCCACTTCATTACCTTGGGTCTCTCAAGGATAAAAACAAGTACAACTTAAGTGAAATTGAAGCACTGAAGACACTGAAAGCAATATGAGTCTTCCAATTTGAATAACGTTGTTAAAAAATAATTACTGCTGAGGTTGTGGTATCTCCCAGCTATATCAGACACATCCCCAAACTCTGCTGCGCTGTGGTCTGTTAAACCCTTAAGTGCATGTCTGTGTAAAGGCACTTGGGAACATTAATTCACAGCTACAGTTCATTCAAATGAATTTTTCTGAGGTTTCCTGTTTAGGAAAGCCTAAATTTATTACAAGAGGTCTGGCTAACAGCCCTGAAATGGAACTGATCACAAGAATAAGCCTTTCTATGGCATTCCTGCTACAAGCCCACACCACCAATATTTTCCCTTAACTCCCATCCTCTGTATCCTGGAAATAACACAGGTAAATCCCCAGTCCTTTACACATATTGAAAAAGCTACTAAGTGAAAGGAATACCATAATAAATGATCAAGTATAAAAGTCGCTTTGGCTAAAATGTTTCCCAGAAGTGATACAACAAAACTTAAATAAATTGATTTCCCTGGAAAAACTCTAATACTTGCCTCTGCAGCAATTCTTCAGCATGTATCTCTAGGTTTAATACCATTTCTGGAATGGTTTCTTGGAATACTTTTCACAAAAACCACTGAAGGAAGGAGTTGTTACCTGAATGAATAATAAGCAAAATATGCTGAGCAGATGGTGCAGCCATCTAGGGTCTAATTTCTACTAGACTTGAAATGTGATCATTCAGCTGCCTTTACGTTTTCTGTGTGAAGATAACAAAAACATCTTTGGAAAACTGCTGGCTTTCCCTCTAAGTTTTAAGCATTTTCTAAGCAAACCTTTTGAGATTTTTTGTTTTCCTTTGCCAAATGAAGGTTGATAGTGTTCTTAGAGATGTCTAAAATATTTTGGTGTAGAGCTGCAGTACAATTTTCATTTGTACAATTTCATTTTCAAGTCAAAAATTCTTGCAGTTGGTAGGATACTTGGAAGTTTCCAGTCAGATTTTTTTGGAAGAAGGGTAACATGAAAAGAGTAATGGTTTTCATGCTGAAAATTAATAGAGATTGAGATCTAGTTTTTGATTCATAGTGGAGCTTTAAGAAAGCAATTCTGGATTTCTGCCTATAATGTGACAGTAACTGAGACACGTGTATCTTTTGATTATCTTCTTTATTTTCTTTTATTTTTCACTGGTTTTTTTTTTTTTCAATAGCTGCTACCTTCTTTTTTTTCCCCGTGCATTTTATTTGTTAAATTTTTTCTCTATGTCAGGACTTCATTATTCTTTGACATCCCTTCCTTCTTCCCTCATAGTTTTAAACCTTACTAGATTTATTTCACTGCTTTCCTTCATTCCCCCCCCCCCTTGTCTTTATCCTCTTTCTTTCTTTCATTTCTTCTTCCATAATTTTTTTCCTAAGTTCCTTTTTTAAAAATTCTGCACTCTGTATGCTTTTCTTTCTGCTGCTGCCAGTCCAGATCAGTGTTTTGAGGCTACAAACCTTAAAGTCATCACTGCCTCCTGCACAGGCAGACACCTGTGGAATCTCCGAGGCTCTGTTTTGTTGCAGGACAGGATGTTACAATCACCTTGTGCTCCTGAAATTCTTTGTGAGTCTCAATCTCTACCAGCAAGTTGCTGCTAAACGCCCTTTTCAATTCTTAACTTTGAAATTCGTAAAAATAGGCCGAAAATGTGTCCTGTTTTTTTCTAGTAAAACGCACGAAAGGGACAGTTCATGTGACAAAAGCCATAAAAGAGCTTTTGTTTTGAATACAAGAGGCACTGTTCCTCTGCAGGTGTTTGCACGAGGGAAAGCTGCAAGGGTAGCTTAAATAATAAGTACAGAACTGTGTATCTTCCCCCACCAATGGTTCTCACAGTGAATGTGATCACGAAGGAAATTGAATTCAAGCATCAGCTAATTCCCAAGCTAATTAGGGCACTCCCTGGCTCTCTCACAAGGTAACAGTAATCCAAACAGAATCAAAAGCAACTTCTGCTGGGTTTTGGTGGCTAACACTGTAATTGTACTATTTTAGAAGAATGAAGCCCTAAGAGTAGGTGTGACTGTGGCTTTGGAGGTATGGCCCAGGCTCAGGGCTGGTGTTAATTGCTGTTCAGCCCAGTGAAGCTGATGGTGATAGAAGCTGCCTCAGGGTCTCTATCTGTCTGTGTAGCTCCACTCTCCCCTAGGCTACTTCCCTGACTTAATCCCTCCCCTATCCAGCTTAGAAATGCTTTTCTTTTCCTCATTTAAGATTCCGTAGACCCTTCATATTTAGTATTAGTATAAAGAGGAAACAGAGCCCCAGGAGAAAGATCAGAGTTTCTGTTCTGTTGAGGCATCAGAGTCATTCTTCCCTTAATGAAGAGAAACAGCAGGATGGATAAAAAATCAATGACTTAAAAATAAATTGGGCTTTTAATTTCAGTTTTTAAAAGTCTTTCTTGAGTGAAACTTTAAAATTAAGTTTTAAACCCACACTGAGTCCAATTTATTCTGATGCATTAAATAATTCAAAGTTAAAAAAAAAAAACAACCAAAACCCAAAACGTGTTGCTGGCAAGGTGCTCACATCAGTGAATCACTACTTGTTACCAGTGAAAAGAACACAGTTCTCCTATGTTCCATTTACTCCATTTCATTCAGGGATTAAAGTCAATATGTAGAACATTAAGAGATGTTTTCATTGCATACTCATCAGTTATCTTCCTAAAAAAGATAATGATATTACAATTTTGTCTCAAAATTAAATATATCCATTTTGCTGTGTCTGTCACTGAGTCTCTGAAAAAGCAGGATGCTTGTTAACTATAGGCATAATGGTTGGAAACAACCATTGCAAGTCAAGCCTCCCTTTGTTGATCAAAACAATTCATTTCAAAAGGAAGACATAGTTGGAGAATTGTATATTTTCCCCTTGGATTAATTTTAATTTATAAATATTGAATTATAATCCACATTTTTGTACACTGTTACCTTCTATAGTTGCTTTAATAGATATGCATAGTTAGAGAACCCTGTCTGCAGACAAAATGAAATGGCAATACTTTGTCATAAATCAGCATGCTTTAAAAAATGACTAGCCTGAGATAACCTCAGCCTCACTTTAGGAAAATAACAGAACTAGTAGTGCAAATCAAGACAAAACCAAATCAGTTTTCTGCTTGCTGACTTAAAGGTTGTGAGTCTCTATCACACAGTTCTCAGCCTTTACATAACTTGCTAAAACAGCCACAGGTGCAGCTCATCAGGGTTTAATGTGCAATCAACCAATAACGTGTTACAGGACAGGTTATTCACTGGAAAATTGACACTGCCACCACCTTTTGGCATGTCTGAGACACTCTTGAAAAACAAGAGCCCTAGACATCAGCCATGGAAGGATGGCATGTGGGCAGAGCCTGCTGTTTGATTCACATATGTCTTTGATTTCTCTTTCCTTCCAAGAAGTGAAATTTCCTTAGCAAGCTACCTGTGTGCATTTGACCTTTATCTGGGCTGGGGAAAACACACAGCAGCCCCTGCAGATGAGATATTGGTCAGCAAATGGTAGGAAGAATTTGCTCAGGAGGCTGAGCAGCTCTTCACAGCCCAAATTAAAATCTCACCACTTATTTGGGGCAGGTCCTGATGCATGAACTCTTTATTTGATCCTTTGAGTTTATTTGAGTTGTTTTCAGTGTCAGTAAATGGAAAGACATCTGTGGTTGTAGGACCTGAAGATGTGCTCAATCTACCTTCAGGCCTCACTGACAGCCTCTGTACTAGCAGGTAAAATTCACTTTGGAACTGAAAATATCCTGGCAGGTCCTGAAAAAAGTAAAGTGAACTGCCACTGAGCACTGCAGAGTAAAGGCCCAATCTGGATTTGGGTTCTGATTTTTAACACTGCTGTATCGTGGGCTGGGGGGAAGCTGTTATGTGACTTTTCCAACACGTGCAATATGTGTGTGTGAAAAGGCAAATACTGTTGTTCAAAGAACAGAAGTTCAACATTTGCACACGCAGTTGTTTCAGGATTTACCCCAATACAGACTATTGATGGGAGTAACATTTCTGCTTACACACCAATATCCTTGTTCCTTTTGTAAAAGCTTTTTCCCCCCTCCTCCCCTGCTCCCATCCCCCTGTTGTCTTTGTGCCTAGTATTTTTCCACACTTTATTTCCTAAAAGACTAGCAGGTTTGACGATGCATTGTGATTTCTTTTCTACAGGGCTTTATGAAGGAAGCTGGAGGCAGTTCTCATTAGTCTCACTGACATCTTT
>VYZP01009015.1:5866-23917 GCA_013400635.1 Hypocryptadius cinnamomeus
TTTTTGCTTCTAACTTTTTATTTCCCTCCTCGTTGGTGAAATTCTCGTCCTCTTTTACTCCCGCCTACTCTCAGGCATTTAAGGACATATATCCTGATTGCATGGACAGAAATATTCCTATGAAATGATAGCAGAATATATTTTTGAAGTGAGCCTGTAACCATTTGTGAAGACATTTATGATGCTCACCTAGAGTGATAATGTGTGAGTATGGAGTTGCCATTATGGAATAGATAGATGACTTCAGGATAATTTATTTTAAATATTAAATTTTTTTTGAAGGGTTGTGTGGAATTCTTGGCATGTTAAGTTTTAGTTCTCTGGAGATTTTTTGATTACTTAACCGTTGGTATTTTTGTGCATAGGATGGTGCCCTCTGCTGCTTCTGTATATTTTTGCATGTAAACACAAAAAGTCATCAATAAGACCTATTAAATACGCATTTTTCATATTGTGTTTCAGTTTTGAAAGTAAAAGTTTTATGGAAGTTTTTCACAGTATAAAGTAAACTTATTTTATTATTTTAAATTGGAAGATGGTTGCATATCTGCAAATCCTCCTTCATCGTTTCTTGAGACCTAAATTCAAATCTGTTTATGCTTGTCATTCTCCCTTCAGCCTACCTGGTAAGAAAAATGAAGGTAAAGATATCCCCATTGCAATAAAATGTATCCAGTGAACTCAGACACTTTTCCCCTTTAGGTCACTCTCTGACTGCTCCTAGTTTATTTTTTTGCCTTTTTCAAGCACTTTCTACACTATCTTCTTTTTACCTAGACTGGCATTAATATGACTCATCCGGTTGTTGGAATGAGTCAAAAAAAAAAAAAGTCTGAATTATGTACAAGTTCTGGGAATATAAACAGATATCTGCTACACATTACCAGGAAAGTTGCTCAGCTCTGCTTCTGCTCTTCATGGGTTTCCTGCTTGCCATGTTGATTAGGAGAGAAATCAATACCTGCTGGTGGCTGAGTAGTCACTCATGTGAAAGCACTCTCATTCCAGATTGAAAATTGATAACGTTGTGTTGGTTTGGGTTTTTTGGGTGCCAAAATCAAATGTAAGCTTCTGTCTCCAACATTAGTGATTTCCTCCTTTTTTTTTAATCCAGTCTGAAGACTCATACCAAGAAAAAAAACTTTCTTGTCAAAGTTTCATGGTATGAATCAACCACTAGTGGTCTATAGTTGTGCATATCAGAGGTCAAAAGCAGTTTTAATAAAAACTAGTAACGTCTTTCAGTTTGACACAGTTCAAATTTGCGCTGTATTTCAGACCATCAGCATCCACTTCAGGGGCCCATAAAGCTGAAGAGGATCCTTGGGGCTCTTCATTCAGAGGTGTAGAAATGCAAACAAAAACTGGAAGAACTGTCTATTACACACCTAAAAATTCCTTTGGTATCCTAGGCACATTTGCCCCTTTTTATGACACTTCCTACTGCTGGATGTGAAACAGTTTACAGTGAGAGAGAGATTTTTAGGGTAGACATAATTACATGTATTTGTCATCTCCTGAAGAAAAGGAGCTGGAAGGCTTACTACTTCCTCACTTGCTTTCCAACAGAACTCTGTGTGTGTTGTAAATTCAGTTAATTTTGTCTTGTAATTTTAAAGAATTCTCTCTAAGATGCTTTTAGGATTTCATGTCTCTCCAAGATACTGCAGTATTGGTGATTTGTCTGCCTGATAATTTAGCTCTCAAAAGTGGAGAATTGTTATCAGCATCTTTTGCAATGTCATTATCTGTTGAAATGTACACTTTCAGATAATTACTAAGAGGTAGCAATTAATTTATTTAGATAGCTGTCGATAATCTTTGAAATGAGCGTATGTATGGAAAATGAGCTTCAGCATCAGAAGTAAACTATGATGTGTGATGTTTCCTAACAGGTAAATCAGGTGAGTATTGTCTCAGTTGTGTTTGCAGATTTGAGAAAAAGCCTAATTTCTATCCGTGGCCAAAGATGGCTTGGCTCTCCAGTGTACACTTAAAAAAGGATGGTGTTTTAGGCCGATGTTCTGAAGCCCCTGAAACGGCATGTGTGAAATGTCCTCAGAGGACAGTGTCCTAAGGGAGTCAATAAACCTGTTTATTCATCTTCTTCTCACCTAGATGAGAAAGTTGGGATATGAAGTGTGAATTTTTTTTAAATACACTGACGATTTATTTCTGTAAAGGCAAGTAGTTCTCTCTCGGGGGTTTTTTCACTCAAGTGCTGACGAGCGTTGATTTGTTGTTCCCACAAGATGGAGCTGTTTACATATGTAATTAACATGGAATTTATACATTAGTGCATTTTAGGAGGTCTGTCAAAATACTGTTTTAAATCACAGGTCACAATTTTATTAGTATCCTTACAGAAAAGGGTGCAATGTACAACACAAAACAGTAACTATTATTTTAAGAAGGTAGGGTAATCTTGTGATTAAGGTATTGGGAGGTACACAGTATTGCTTTCTTCCCCCTTATTTTGAACATTTATTCCCTGTATTGTTTTCAATTAAATATTGTGATAATACCCCTGAGATTAAAAACCAGTACTGTATTATAATTAAATTTAAGCATAAGCAGCCTTAATATTGAGGAAAACATAATCAATGCATATTTTTATAACAGTGGAAACTGTATTGCCTCTACTACATTGTATGTACTTCCAGAACTTCTGGCTTCTGTGTTTTCTGGAATTTTTGATAACATTTTAAAGATAAATCTTCTGATTGCAAAGGATTTCCTTCTGTCAGTATTGTAAGAATATGTCTGAAAGTCTTGGCACAGATGTGAAATGGATAAAAAGTTCTCAAGGCAGCAATTGGATGCCCCCAAATCATCAGGCAATAACTAAGTCCAAAACCACAGTGTTTTGCTACCGTCAAAGAAAGTTTGGCGGTACAAACTCAAGTATGGTGTTCCTCTTGTAACCATCTTTTTGTAGTCTCATTCTCATTTTAGTTATATTTTCTTTACTGAGTTTTACTGCTGTTTTCATTTATGCTTACATGACACAATTTACAGTTTGGGCATATAGTGACAGATAGATAGATAGATAGATAGATAGATAGATAGATAGATAGATGTCCCCTGTCTTTGTGATAATGATGCTCCTTTCTCATTTCTCTTTGAGAACACTGGAGGGAGACCTAAATTTGGAGGCTTCTTTCACCCTTAAAAGGCTAAAGAAACAGTAATAAATGGAACTTTTTCTGTGAAGGTTTTTTTGTTTTAGTTTGTTTTGCTTTTTTTCTTGAGCATACAGTGCAGTATAGGTAGTGAGTCCAGCCCGATTTGAGGAGGCTCATGCTTGCCATATCTGTGAAGATACTTTGATGCATCTGGTCCTCCTAATCTTTTTTTCTTCTCCAAGAACTCTGAAGACAGTTGGATGACCCTCTGTGTCCACCCTGTAGCTTCCAGCATCTCTGACCCTTTTCTTAATGGAGCAGCACTCACATAGCTGTAATGTGTATTTTGGAGTGCTACTACATAAGTCATTGAACCTTTTCCCTTCCCCATTTCTGTACAGGTGACAGTGCTATGGTCCACATGCTTGTCCCTGTGTATTCTTATGCAGAACATCAGGCTGCCTAATGAGGCCTAACTCAGTGCCCACTGTGTCCTGCACCTTTCTTTCCTCCCGGGCCAGGATGCTGCTTCTCCCAGCCAGCCCTGGGTTCTGCATGTGGGTATTTCCCCTGGTCATGGAGGTCACTTAGGACCATCCACCACAGCCCCTTAAAGCTCATTCATCCTGGGCAGCCTTGAGGGAGCCCTTTCAGGCAGTCTGGCAGGAGCCTCAGGAAGAGACACTTACGGGCACACATTTGCTCCTTCCAGCTGTCATTTCAAACTGTGGTGGGAGAAAGGGTGAGGGGTAAACTTTATGGGTGAACAATCTTATTTTTCCTCTTGTGCACTTTGGAGAAAATAACCTGCTTTCAGTACCATAACCTTATTTTCCTATCATAAGCAAAAGGGGATATTCTTGGAAAATTTTATTCAATAGATTTTTTCCCCTGAAAAAGTATCTGTAACAAGCAGAATATAAGGAATTTACTTTCTTCCTTCAACATGTAGGACAGCATATTGCCTTTCTTCTGTCGCTTAAGTTCAGTTCCTTCTCTGAATGTATTGTACAAGGTCAAAAGGAACTCAAAAAGTATAAAGAATTGCATTACAAGAGTCTTTTCAATCTCTTCTGCATCCTTTTCTTCATTGAAAGGTCATGTTCCTGTCAGACATTCAGCTGTAAGTTTGTTGTGCTGATGATAAACTCAGATCTCAGCAAAGTCCAGATGTCTGGTTAGAAAAGAGAATCTTGAAGAATATGGGAAACCACATTTCTCCAATAAGACTAGGATGGAATTAGTTTCTTACTATTTAAGGGTTTTAGAGGATTTGACTCATGGTTACCTGGGTCTTGAACTTAAGACTGTACTTCTGCAACTAACACTGAAACACTTGGAATTTCAGCCTTTTCTTTTCCTCATGTTAATTTTTTTTTTTTCCTTAATCAACTTCTCCTTGTAAATATCTTGAGAAAACTTTATAATTGTGAAAGGAAATTAGAGGCTAAAAGAGCAATTTTTTAATAACTTTTTAATAACTTTTTTTTTAACACTTGGAGTTTGCAGTAGAAATGTATTTGTATATGTATGATTAAATCATCCTCATATTGCTGCTCTCATTCTATGTGGAAAGCTACTTCAAAATTACCAGGCTTTGCTGTTGTTGCTGTATCAAATTATTAATCAATTTTTGGAACTGCCTATACCTTGCCTTTGTTGGGAGACTCCATCCCTTTGGCTTTGGTACAGTTCTATGTAAAACCTCTTCTCTTGCTTACTCTGCCAAAGTCTAAAGCTTTAAATTTCCCTCTACCTCCTTTGCTCCTTCTCATGCTCAAGCATTTTTCCATGCAGATTTCTGTTTCTGATGCTGCTTAACAAACTACACCAGTAATTTCTCCCAAGTCATGTTTGCTGCTGGGGTTTTCTAAGTGAACTATTTGAGAATTACTAAAGCTAGAAGACCTGCTTCTAGCCCTTCCTGACAGTTAGGTGCTGTGGAGGGGGCAGCCTTAGGTGTGTGCATGTCATGGTTTTGCCTTGGGAGCTGTTGGGCATGGGCGGGCGGGGACGGAGCCTTGGGGATTGCCTTTGCCAGGGTCCGGCTGCGGCCGCGCGGTGCTCCGGTCATTCCGGCTGGAGGCATCCCAGCCTGATTTAGTTGGATAACTCTGCTGTTAGGAATACCAGGAAAGCAAATTTGTATGTTTGCACTTCTTTATATTTAGCAAAGAGTGGAATTTGATGGAAAAGCGATCCATGCTATTTGAGGTGGTTGGAGAAACTGATTCTTTTGTACCCATATTTGAGCATTAGGGCATAAATAACAGACCAGTGAGGCTCAGGTCAACCATGATGTAACTGGTTAAGCACCTGGATTAATGCCATAAGGGCTGGATTTTGTGCCATCAGTTCTCAGTTTTGTGCCATCTTTTCTTTAATGCTGATTTTGATGGAGTGGATCCACCAAAGGACGCCACTGACATCGAATTTGCTTGCTTTTATTTTCTTGTTAAGAGAGATAGGTTTCAATAAAGATGGTTGCATACATGCTATTTTCAACTGGGGAAAAAAGTAAACTTTTATTTTCTTATTTGTATTTAATAGGTCTGTATATGATGACCAACCAAATGCACATCAGAAGTTTATGGAAAAACTTGATGCCTGCATACGTAACCATGACAGGGAGATAGAAAAGATGTGCAATTTTCACCATCAGGGCTTTGTGGATGCTATTACAGAACTTCTTAAAGTTAGGGCTGATGCAGAAAAACTAAAGGTAAGGAACACGTTTTTCAGAGTTTCATATATCATTGTCTTTGAATCTAAAAGAAGGAACTGGACTCTTCTGCTGAATATTAATTTAGTGTTTATCACATGCGCTCTGATGTTTGCAGCAATTTTTTACAAGTGAATTGAACAGGATTTGTGATTAGAGCCACGTTGCCTGATACAGTAATTTATGTTTACAAAGCTGAATATTTTATTAGTTCTCATTTTGATTTTTGTAATCTATGTTTTCAGAAAATGCTACCAAATTATTTTGCCTTTTTTTAAAGGCTGTTTCAGAAGGTGAAGGACTAAAAATGCTGAACACAGTATTTCTTAAATAGGTCTTTTTCTAATCATGTTTTTATATGTCAGACCTTAGAAGAATTGGAAGTCCTTATTAGAAAACTAAAAATACCACAATTATGCATGGAAAGAACCCCTGTTCTTTACTTTATAATGAGCAGGAGAGTAGGTGATGTTAGTAGTTTTCATGAGATATGAGAACCAAGATTTCCTCACAGATCAGAATGCAGAATAGTGAATTATGAGATCCGTCCCTTTTAGCTCTCCTTACACTTTTGAGAGCAAAATATGCACACCAGACAGAATGAGCATAGTTCATCAGAGGTTATGATTAGAAGACCATTATATAAAGGATATTCAGATAACAAGAGACCAAATACAGCATCAATGAGGTCATTGAGCATCTTTGTTCAGAAATTAATGAGATTTTTAATAAACTAGAATGTGCTTCCTTATTATGATGACCTAATGAGTCACTTACTATGTGGGAAAATCTGAGGTTGAGCTTTGCCTGCACCTGCAGCATTAAAATGTTGCTGTGGTTTGGAGATTTCCACGTTTGATGTTAATCAACCACCCAGTGTTTGCATTCAGCAAAGTATGAATGTTTAATTACCATAAAATGCAATCACCATTTCTTACAGACAATGAATGGCCCATAGAGCTCATTGAGGTTATCAAAAAGGGACCAGTGGTCAATTGGGTCAATGATTTGAATTGTTTGACAGACCTACAGAAACAAGGAAAGTTCAAAAATCCCAAGTAAATTTGAGAAGTTTGCCACAGAATCTGTTAGAAAGAACTGTCATAAGTAATTGAATTTAACAAAAGCCCTTTGCGATCAAAAGTTCAAGTTCAAGCTGTAGAGTTAATTTGAATTTGCATTTCTTTGTTCTAAGTTTCTCAGGAAGCATGATCTGATTACAAGGGTGAGCAGTCACATCAGGGCAATATATGCATATTTGTCTAACAAAGGTGAAATTATTTTTAAGGTCCAAGTTACTGATACCAACCGAAGGCTTCAGGATGCTGGGAAAGAGGTGAGAAAATGATGCTTCCTATATGGACATTATGAATATTTGTAGCAAAATAAATTTATTTGCATAATTTAAGTGTGGTTTTCTTTCCTTTTTAAAAAAAAAATAACCTTTAAGGTCATAGCCCAAACAGAGGAAATCATCCGATGTAGAGTTCAACAGCGGAATATCACAACAGTTGTGGAAAAACTACAGTTGTGTCTTCCAGGTGAGTGACCTACAGTGAAATATGATGGCAAATTAAACAAAATAGGTCACAATAGCCAAAAGGAAAAGTCTTCTATTTTTCCTAAGTTCTGGTCCTGTGACATCCAGTTTAATGAAAAAATTGATAGGTTTTTAAAAGATGTCACCATGAGGGTTCCATGTCTTTTGCAATATTTGACACTGAGCAATTGCGACAATGTCAAAAGACAGTGAGACATTTAAATGGTGCAAACCATGTAGCCATGTACAGCTTTGAATGAACTAATATTTTTAATATGGTAAACAATTAATTTGTTGCTTGAGAGGTGGGTTTTAGTATTTGGATACTGGGAGAAATACTAATGATGCTCTTTCAACATTGTACTTTTAGCTCTGCGTCACTACAGGTGTTTTGAATTAAACAAAAGGGCTCTACGTGTTGTTTCAGGAAGGTAATATTGTAGGATTGCACACAGCTCCACAAGGGCTTTATCCTGTTTGTCATATTGGTGTAAAGCAGATTTGAGAATTTTTCTTAGTGCAGTCTTCTTGTTGACATGTTCTGAGTACAGTAGGTGGTACTGTTGCCTTTTTATGGAGACGGGCCATGGACTGGTAATGCAGATCAGGTTGTGGCATGTAGTGAGTGAATGAATATGCTTGATATGTGTAGTGTTGACTGTTTTGTTAATCTTAATTCTTTTTAATTTAAAAGCTGTTAAGAGTTCAGTTATTGTTTTCTCTTTTAGCTGCATTCTAGAATATTTTTTGCTAGGTTTATCACATTTGTGCTACAGTGGGATTTAAATAAGGTAAATATAGCACATCCTTTTCTATTTCTAATTTTGCCCTTTACAGTACATATTTTCCTCTTTTATTAACTAATGCCACAATAAGACTCACAAGTTAATCTGCTTGCTTTTATGCAGTGCTGGAAATGTACAGCAAACTAAAAGAACAGATGAGTGTAAAAAGGTGAGTAAACTTATTTCTATGAGAAAAAATGTGACATTTGTAAGTAAATCGACCGAATAGCAAACACTTAGGTAAAGTAAGTGTTCTTAGTCTGTAGCTTAGTATATGTGTAGTCTTTGTTTCCTAACACTTGTCTGTATTTTAAGAATATTTGAAAGTGTTGTATTAAAGAACTTCTAGGACCTTAGTGAGTGCCATTAGAAATAATGCTTACTTAAATGGGTATGACATGTAGTGAAATGATGATTATAAAATATGAAATAAAGTTTACTGGTTTTTGTTACTTAAAGCAGTTTAAGAAGCAAGAAAAATAAGACCCTTAGGGACTGAAGGTCTTTTAGAGTGCATTAATATATCATGATATATTTAAATTCAACACAAAATACCAGAAGAAAGGACATTTTACTCCTTATACCTTTCTTTAGACCTATCTGGTTTCTCTATGCTTTTTGTGTAAATAGAACTATGGGAATGAAGTGAAGATAATGTGTTGTTTGGGGTTTTTCCCTCTTTGACAAATTGACTTGTTAAAAGAATTAAAACTATAATTAAAAATTAATTTCTAGGATAATAGTTTATAACTGGTGCATGACCAGCTGTTCCTTCCTATCGTGTCCCCACTTTTCATTTTCTCAGGGAGCCACTCACTGCTGCTGCAGTTCCAGCATCCCCAGTTCTCCCTCCCTCCCTCCCTCCCTCCCTGGCAGCTTGGCTGCCCCTGCCCCCTGCTTTAACTGCATCCTGTTCCACTGGGGCTGCTGCCTGCGCCTCACACACCACCCCAGCAGTACCACTGCTTCTGTTTTGTTCTTCATGATTTATGTATCACCACTGCCACCGTGATCCCTGCCTGCTTTTCACAGCGCCTCAGTCACGCTGATGCTCTGTGCCTACCCTTTCTGGGCTCCTGGTTGCTGGGGGTGCCTCTTTGTGCACTTGGCACCACTGCAGGGAGCTCCTGCTGACGAGTCTGTCTGAACAGGACTGTTTCCATTTGGAACTAGCTGTGCACTGTCAGTTGTCTGCAGGGCTGGTATGTAATACAGATTTACTTTTGGACTGTTTGTCTGGATTTTGGTTTCTGAGTAGCCAACACCTCCTACCACACTGTTGAACATCTGAAAACCCTCAACAGTAGCCACTGTGTGGGCAATCAACTCTAAAGCCTGTGTACAAAGATGTCCAAAATGCTTCAGATTAACTGTACACATCAGATCTGTGGACATTGCAGCAGATCTGACGCATCTTTGACAGTGATATATGCGTTATATGATACCTGTGCATGTTTGCTCTCCAGGAGGTCTTCTGCAGAAATACAAAAGCTTTAAGAATGACCTTACAGCTCTGGCGCTATGGTGTCTCTTACTACAATTAAAAAAGGCTGTATGTGAACCAATGTGGTAGATCTCATCAGCTTGACTGCTATACAGTGTTACCTCTGAATAGGACATTGTTTCAGCATGTGCTTCGAGTAGCTGGCACATAGTAGTAGCAGCATGTTGGTGCAGTGTTCTTGGAGGAGCTCTGCAGAAAGATGTACACAGTCTCCTTGCTACTCCAGTCAGAGATCAGACTGAAGAGTGTGCTGTCTGAATCACACCATTTCCCTCTGCAAGGTCTTCTGTGGACAATGCTACATTTAGTGTCCTGAAAATACTGAAAACACTGGCTTCAGTGCCTGCATTCTGCCCTACCCTTGCTCTGTCAGGCAAGGCAAGCAGCATCCTGGTTTTAGAATTGCAGGGAAAGTTTTAGTTCCTAATGTCATCATGTAAAGATCATTTAGGTGAGATAAAGTTGCTGATGGTTTTTAGCATTTTGACTCTGTATTTGCTAGTGCTTTTGTAGAGTCCACTGATGGTTGATGTGCTTTCCGAGAAGCCATCAGTACTCTTCAAGTCTTAAAGACTTCTATCTGATAATTTTCCTGTGGAAGTTGTTGCCAGACAGGAAGTCTTAAAAGTCAAAGGACTGCTGAATTGAGGGGTTTGGACATGTTATTGTCATACCATAAAGAGATCTAAAGGAGAGGGGAGATGCCATAGCTTTGATGTACCATGCCTTGAAATCACATGGAGTGCAGAAGGCTTAGACTCTGCTGCAGGCTACTGCTGCAGCTCAGATAACTCTTTCATTAGCTATGCTACAGTTACTATTTTGCCTGTGACTTTCCAATTCCTTAAAATACAGCCTACAGGTGGCTGTTCCTTGGAACTTGAGGTAATTCAACTGGTAATTTCCTTGTGGCTCAGCAGAGTGCATGTATTCTGGCTTTTATCACTACTGAAAGATTGAGCATCTGCAAGAACTTTGTAGTGTCAGTGCGAAGACCTGACAGCTGATGTGTGCACATAAAAAGAATTTCAAAATTGATCTTCCTAAGTTTTACTGTAAAGCTTTTTCATGGAAGAGTCAGAGTAGCAGTCACAATCGGTGACATAACAAAGCAATGAGGACCGTTTATTTTAGGCAAAGATAATTTCTCATAAATCTTCATTGAGATTTGTTAATGCAGCAAAGCTTTCACTGCTCTTTTTTTATAAAAAGACATCTTGACTTTCTCTGCTTGTGGGCTTTTGGAACATATTTTCATTATTCCATTGTCTTACAGTCTTGCACCATGAATAAAACTCTCAATTCTAGTGTTTAAAAGAAGGGAAAACAAAAGTATGGATTTTATATGTATTTGTGGGATAGTTGTTACAGGAAAAAATTGGAATTTTATTTCCTTTTTCCATGGCAGACCTCTTTTAAGATAATGCAGGATTTTGGATCTAGAATACATACTGGTTTGTGCAGGTGAATGGATGTTTGCAGAGAAGTCCAAAAAACCGTCTATTGATAGCAACTTTTGGTCCTTTACCAACATGGGTAACGTTTGAACTGATGACCTAGAGGTGAAAGGCTCTGTACCCTATTTATCTGTCTCCTGAGCCATGGATAACACAAGTTGACAAGAACTGTAGTAGTGAGAGGAAGTAACTGCAGAATCTGCTCTAAACAGACACAGTTGGCTGGAAAGAGCTACAGAGGGTTTAAAGTCTTAGCTGAGGAAGCACAAAGGAGAAGAGAGGTTTCTTTGCTGCTCTCCCAACCACCTAGTGGGGGCTATGCACTTCCACAATTCCAGCTTGAATTTTAAGTCAGAGATAAGGTCATCACACATTTCATACAGCTCTGTTACCATGGCCTTAGTGTTTGAATTTTGATATGTTTCTTGGAAGGGCAGATCCCAGTTGCTTCAACTGGTTGTGGTCTAATTGGGAATAGTTAGAACTGGTGTTTTTGCAAGTCTTTTTCCACAGTAAATCATACAATGGAAATATATCAATAAGTCAATCTGCTAAGGTTGTTGCTGAATCTTCTCAAATTTTCTGTGAGATGGACTGAAGAATGAGTACAGTGTTTCAGAGCTTTTTTCCCTGAAAGACTTGGATTTGTTTTTTGACATTGTTACAAGCTTATTTCCAAACTCTGGGAAAGGCAGAGTTGATTAGTTATTTAGGTTACTAAAACTCACTGAGACAGTCATGCATCCTTTCTGTGCATAAACCTTCCAAGCATCCAAATAAACCTTAATACTTAAAAGATGCAAATATGAAAAATTCATAATTTGTATAATTGGTTCTACCCATGTCAGTATGGAAGCTATCAGAAAAGATAAAATAATGGTAATTTGATGTTGTTTTTCTGCATTGTTTTGGAAGAGTGTCAGAATGAAGCAGTGGATTTTACCAGCAGCAAATCAGCACTTCCCATAGGTACAATGGATCTGGCAAATAACCCCATCAGAATTTATATGATGGGATTATTTGATACTGAAATGTCAGCTACTTTCTTTGTCACCATTCTCAAGCATTATTAGTTTGATAATTTCACTTTCTAAAATAATTTCCTACCACATCATTATTGACAAAAAAAGGCATTCCACATATCTTGTTTTTTTCCACACAGGAGCTCTTTAATCTGATTTTCAGAAATACTGAGCATTTGATTTGCTTTACAGAAGTTTCAGAGTTAGTAGTGCCTCTATCTCAGTTCACGGTCATTTGGGCAACTGACAAAATTTGTATGCTGGGAAAATTTATAACTTAGGTTTAAAGTTGGTAATGCAACTGGATTTAAAAACAAAATAAATACTTGTGGTAAAAGGATTTCAGTTGCAATTTCAACATTTTCTGCGGCATTATCGAAAAATCCCAAGGAACTCCCTTAAATGTGTTTGGCAGCAAAGTTTTAGGTATTTACTCAGTGGAAATGTAGTAAGCAAGAATATGCAGTATTTCCTCTAAGGGAAGTGCTAAAATTGGAGAATACTACTATTTTTTCTTTGTAAACTAGGTTTGTTTTCTTAATTAAAATAAAATGAGGATTTTATCTCTTGTTTCTTTTCAGCAGGAAATTTTGAGATATAACTACATTTTTTTTACTTAATAAGCTTGTGTGCAAATAAAGTATTCTCAGTAAAATTCAGTCTTTGAGTTCATCTTGCTCCTGATTTGTGTAATTTCTTTACTGTTGTAGTTTACCTTGATGGGGCTTTTTTTAGTAAGTTATGGTATTTCTGTTTACTGCCTCCAAACAACACTCTGCTGATAAAAATCTTAAAAGTTCTCTTTGTCATTTAAAGCATAAAGGAATACTTAATGTACACTAAAATAATGGTAATTTTCTTTTAATTTTGGGGGTTTTTTGTGTGTTGGTGTTTTATATTCTATACAGACCTGACTGTTCTGTGCCTGGGGCATTTTGGAAAGAATATGATGCAAAACACTAATGTTAATCTTTGGGGAGTGGGGGGGGGGTGGTTGTTTCTTTATTGTGAGGGTTTTTTTAAATTTACTTTTGTGTTATGTGTTGGTTTTGTTTTTTTTTCCTGGTTCTTGCTGGTATTAGAAGGCTCCATTTTTATAGTTTGAAGGTTTTAGTAAGATCCATTGTACAATTTTCTTGTTCTGATGTTGAAATGGATCAGTTCTGCACAGTCTTATCATATGACCCATATTGGTGTTTCAAACTTGTGTCTTCAGTTTGAAAAAAATTGCAAATTTTGCTTCGAGGAGCATATTGTCCTAAAATCAGCTTGGAAGAATAGACAGAAGAATGCTGTATTTTTATTAAAAAATAACTTTGAAGATACTTCTTTAACTCATTTGTAGTCAAATGGGCAATCTTCACCTTATGTGATTGATAATACATGGTGGGAACTAATAATATTGTCAAAACCTTCAGTATTGAGCTAAATCTACAGAAAATTTTAAAATCTAAATATGTAAATACATCACTCTGTGAAATGATATGCAAAACTTTTTGGTTTAAATCCTGACCTGCAGATGACCTTCAAATTAATAAGACTTCAGTGCTTTATCAGAGCAGATGTTAAAAGGGCAAGGTCCTGAGCTCCATATATGTTTAATTAGTAAGGGACTCTAGAATGGATTTAGAATGGATTATGTTAATTCTGATCTTAGAGCCAGCAGTCAAAAAGCCTTCCAGATGAACTAACAGTGTTCTGATAAGCTGATCTCTATAATTTAAATAAAAACCTTTTATAAGATTTTGACGCTATTATGGTTTTATTCCCCAGAAGTCTCACCATGTGGCACTTGTGGCCATTTTCTATTTAGAAAAACAAAACCCACACACATAAACCCCCCCAGACCTTTTCTTATGTGCAACATTCCCATCACCTTATGTATATTTTATATAAACCAAGCATATAACAAACAAAAGCTCCTAATTTACACTTGAAACCTCTTTATTTGCAGTCTTCTGAAAGCAGCTCTGTTCTGGAATAAAAGAGAAGATTTTTCCCATCTTCCAGCTGTGCCAAGTTGTTAATGTAGAAATGTCTTGATTTAGAAGATTCAAAACACTGTCTTAATTTCAGAATTGAACAAGAAATCGTGGTTCTAGTGTTAGTCATTTGTTATTGCTTGTCTACTGAAGGAAACCAGAAGCTTGAATTACATTTTTTGAAAGTGTTTACTTACTATATTTACAAAGTAATGTCTAGAAACTAAAGAACCATAAAGGACGCTTCTAGGTTTTCTCATTTGAAGGGATTTCCCTCATATTCAGCTTTTTCCCTCAAAATAATTTGGTAATTTTTTGAAACAAATGATGTCAGACTTTAAGGAAGAAAAAGGAATTAAGATTATGGAATAAAAGCTGAAAATGGGTGAAGGATATTACTCCATATTTGTGAAAAGAAGGGGTTGGAACTAGCAGCAAGTTAACTCCATCTGATCTGAGTGTTTCTGCTTTTCCTATTTAAGACCAAGGTAGAAGGCATTAGTTTACCTTATTCTGTTCTAATTGGACAAACTAAATTCATTTTCCCAACTCCCTCCAGGGCTGAGTAGCTGGTGAGAATACTACATAAAAGGGAAATTATTGTCATGTCTGCAATTGACTGCTGTCCTACTCATGTTTAGCCTGGTTCCTGTGCCTCTCTTTAAACTGTGGTTGTGATCACAGATTTGTTGATAACGGTACTTTGTTAATTCAATGTAGTTGTTTTCTGGATGGGATAGACTGTATTCTGTCAGAAGAGTTAATGGGTTTGTGGTTTACAGCAAAATATGATACACTGCTGGAAAAAAGCATTGGTCAGGATAGGTGTATATGTATCTTTTCTGACTGAGGATGGTGGAAAGAGGGTGGGTGTAGATGTGTGCATGTGTTCACATATACTTGAAGATAGCAGATACCTGCAGGCATGCTTTTTCAAGATTTTTTTTCATTATTTGGTGCAGTGTTGGGTGATTGGCAGTTTGTGTTTCAGAAAAAAACCACAAATCATAAAAAAAACCCAATCAGTTCAATCTAGAAGGGAAGATAATGGTTATGGATTCAGTGTCTCCATTCTGCAGAATGCAGACTGATCGTCCAGGATAGTTGAACTATTGATAGAACAGTTAATACTATGGGAGCCAACTTACAGTTTTGACTTGGCTGAGTCACTCTGGCACTTCACTGGGGTTTTTTTCAAACTAAGGCATTATATGGATGACCTTTTGATTGTTAATTTTTCTGAGAATAGAGTAAATTAATTAGATGCGTATTGATTCCATGTGTGATATTGATACGTATATTTGGTAAATTATTTTATCAGATTTTTATAAGAAGCTACATAATTTTATTTTAATCTCTTTGTAGATACTATTCTGCTTTGAAAACAATGGAGCAGCTAGAAAATCTGTATCTTCCTAGAGTTAGCCAATACCGCTTTTGCCAGATAATGATGGAAAATCTTCCAAAGCTGCGTGAAGAAATAAAAGAAATATCCATGTCAGATCTGAAGGATTTCTTAGAGAGTATTCGAAAGCATTCTGACAGAATTGGGGAAACTGCCATGAAACAGGTAAGCCAGCCAAACAGAATGACTTCAGTCCTGTTGTTTACTGAACATTTCAGTTTCATTAGTCTCAAATTACTTCCCACCTCAGTAAAGGTGGAGAGCTGTGAAATACAAACAGGTTGTGTGGTTTCTATCAGTGCCCTAGACAAGAAGTAGTTTCCTCCCTGAGAAAGGAAGGAGTGATGCTGTATATCTCAGGTTTCAAGAAATTATGAAGTACTTTGAGTAGTCAACTCCTGGACAGTCTGTATCTCAGTAGCTACTGCACCAAAACAAAGAGCAGCCTATCTGGCCAGCTGCCTGGATGAATCAGACAAAGGAAGTGTTGAGATAACTGCCTAGTTCTCTCTAAAGTGCTACTCATACAGAAGACTGAGGTAAGAGCCAGAAGGAGACTGAGACAGCTGGAGGCCTTACTCCATCACAAAACAGTCTGCCACTTGAGAGCACTACTACTAGGCAAGCTTTAAAGCAGTTAATGCTTTTAAAATTTATTCAGAGAGCAAATGAAGTTTTCATTTGACTTCTTGTTGACAGAATTTGGGTTGGATTGCCATTTTGTCATCTAAGGTTCTTGTAAAATGCAGCATTGATTATTATAAATGAAACTTAATTACAAGGTTATGCTATGCTGCCTTTCAATAGTAAGGGAAATATAGTACCTTTGACTTCTGCAGCTGACTGCTTGCTTAAACTTAACTGAAATAGCAAAAAAGTATCTGGGACCTCAGATACCTGTACTTCATTTAAATATTACTCTCTGCAATTTATGATCAGGAAAATTACAGATTGATTTTTAAAAAATTTTCTGCCCTTAAAATGTTATTCTGGGGATTAGGGAAAAGTTATGCAGGATTCACTGTTGAATTCATTTATCATTCCAAACTGATTAAAGACAAAATCACTGGTGTAGGCTGAGGGTGTGCACGCACCTTGCAGTTATACTGATGTGTATTCAATTGCACCACCTGTTTTTCATGTCCTAGCATATACTCATTGGTATGAAATTTGAATTGCATGCCTCTTAATTGATTCTACTCTTAAAACAGGCACAGCAGCAGAAAACCTTTAGTACTGCTCTTCAGAAGCAGAATAATGTAAACTATGGTCGGAATATGCATTTAGGTAGAAACAGGATTTTGGAATCCAAGAATGAAATCACATTGAAGCGAACATTTGAAGATGAGGATGAACATGAAGAAGAGGTAACTTTGTACTAAATCAGTTCATCTTGCTTAAAGTGAATTTTGTAGGTTTATTGAACAAAACTCACCGTCTTTACATTTTCTTTAGATGGTTAACATTAGTTAGAAAAATATACAGAACACCTTCAAGGTGTACCAGTCCAGATCAGAATTTTAGGGTGAAAAATTAGTGCTAAAGTATTAGTTGTATTAATGTTAGCATTTGCATTATGTTTGAGGACATTCAATTGCACAGCACTGAGTTATTCTGGAATTCAGTTGCAATTTATGTCATACATTACCTGCCCACTGTTAGTGTTATGTGGCCCACTAGAATATTCTGGTGTTGCTAAATCCTGTATTTTGGTGTTAAGGACCTCAGCTTAGGTAAGAACTCTTTCATCTGTCAAATACTCAGTATTCCTAAATTGAATGAAACAGTGAGTATTTAGACTTTTAAATCTGATGCTCTGGAAACACAGAGAAAGGAGTGTGGTATTGTAACACAAATAAAATTTTTGACTGTAATGCAGAAGGAGGAGAGACTGGAGCAATTGTTTTATTGTTTTCCAATAGAAGCCATCCATTTTTGAGTCATTACGTAGACAAGTTCTGTTGGTAATAGATCCCATTTTGCAGATTATATGCTTATATGTTTTATACGCTCTTCTTTTTCCTTTCCTTCTTCAGGTTTTAACTGCCCAAGATCTTGTAGACTTTTCTCCAGTCTACAGGTGTTTGCACATCTACTCTGTTTTGGTATGTGTTAAAGTGACCTTAAAAAGAGATTTAAATTTTTGAAGTGACATATTCATTGTCACATTGTTTGTACTCTATTTAATAGTTCCCAAACAGGCAAGTGTGTATTGCTTCTAGTGTTAGTAGTTCTGGATGAACCAGGTGAGATAGGTGTGGGTACTCAGGGCATGAGCTCATGTGTTCTTTTGTATGCATAATAAAGGACACTCCAGANTTTTGTATGCATAATAAAGGACACTCCAGAACTCATTTATTACCTAACTGTTTTTAAGTATATATGTAAAATATGCCTGTTTGCCTTAATACTGGTATCTACACTGAATTTACTGGAGACAGAAAACAACTTGGAGTGCTCCTAGTATCAAAAAGGGTTGTTGATGTAAACTTCTGTATTTCCTGCCAGC
>VYZP01009019.1:3847-17395 GCA_013400635.1 Hypocryptadius cinnamomeus
TTACATCCTTTCCCTGATAGTGAGGGAGAACTGTACAATGCACTGGACTGCATTGCACTTGTGGCCCAATGAAAAAGCATCTGATGCCTCAGATGTTTGTGGGGCAACTGAAGATAATATACATCCATAAGCTGTGATGAAGGACTTCTGTTAAGATTATGCCAAATATACAGGATCTTGCTGTATCTTAACACTTAGAATGATAAGTGAGAGTTATGTCCCTTCATCCCTCTCTTCCACAGTTGAGCCTTGTCCTCATCATTTTTCCCCTTCGAGAAAGGAATCCCACAAATGATCCAAGACCAGCCTGACAGGATGTGCCCCAACTCCTTACACTGCTGGTGGAAGGCAGTAGTTTGGAATAGAGACTGATCTGGATTATATCAGCCTTGCCATTCAGGATATTCTGATTAAAGTAAATGTTTTAGCCCTTCTACAGAAAACCAGCAGCTATGGCTGTACCAGGGAAAAGGATGTAATTTAAAGAGGAAGACTTTTGAGAGCTCAATTTTAAAATTTGATCTATTATGTTATAAAACAGTTCTTAAAGCCCTGATTTAGTTGCAATATTCTTCCTGCAGCTAACATAGGAAAGAACAAAATTACGATTATTAAAACAAAAGTCCTGATTTCAAGAGGCCTAAAACTGAAGAACGGAAAATAAGTACAATCTGAGATAAACATGGCAGACACATGAAAACAAAACAGGCAAGACCTATTCTCTCTTTTTTTCTCTGCCCTCACAAGAACAGCAGCTTTCTGGCACAGCTGATAAACAGAGCAAATGTATACAAGCACAAGCACTTGAAGATGATCTTATTTATGCTATAGTCACTGTTACTTACTGGTTCAAATTTAGTCTTGTTTGTGATTTAGGAACAATAGAGAGTGACAAGCATGCCCTAAAAGGTGTATGAATAATATGACCTAATGTGTTTCCCTCTATTTCTGTCCTTTTTGATTCATGAAAGCACTGAAGTAACGAGTAAAAACATTTCTATTCTCAGACAGATTTGGTTTAAATGTTGTATTAAGTAAGCATGGAATTACTCACGTGCTTAAGATTAAGCTTGCGTTGAATATTTTCTTGAAGTGGGACACAATTCTGAAGCTTTAATTTGGTAACACACTGCTTGCTATCTCCTTTGCAGCTACAAGAGCGAGCCCTGCAATTCTATTTATAAAGTCTCTTTTGTAATATTTCCAGTAAATTAGTGACTAATGGAGCTCCTTACAGCTACTACAGACTGGATATTAGAGCCTTCAGGATGCAATAGTGCATCACAGAACTACATGGATGAAGGTTACAATGAATGACAGAAATCTTGGAGTAGATTAAGTTTTGGCTTATATAGAATAATTTTTTTAAACAGGCACAGACATAACATCCTCTTTTTTCCTTAGAGCTTGCGCCAAAAAAAAATAGTAAGTTTGCAAATGGATATTAAGCAATGCCAGATATTTTCAGGGTTTGTTTTAACAAATTAACCCTTTGCATTCTTTTCTGATGTCCAAATAATTGTATCGGAAGCAGATGTTCTACCAAAATTTACATGATCAGAGACATTATGCTCACTTATTAACATACTGTTTAATATTCACTACAACCTGTTTTAAAGAACAACAATGTGTTAACATTTAAGCCAGGAGGGATTTCTGTACACTATATAGTACTTGATGCAGGTTGTTTATGCAACAGTCTGACAGACACAATTAATCTCATGAAAACGACCAGACTACAGCATAATGGCATATTATTTTTGAAGTAATAGAACACACTTTCCCTTTGCAAGTCAGAACTTAATTAAATCATATAACTTTAGGATGCAGAGAAAAGCTGTAAAAGAATGAAGCTTGTTCTGAAGGACAGCTGAATGAAAAAACAGTAGACTTTATATAGAGAGAATAATAAGATAATCTCCAAACAACAGAGAGAAGTAAGAAATACCTCCAACAAATGCATCTCCAGCTCCATTGGTATCCACAATTTCACTCTGATCACTCACCAACACAGGGAAAGTAGTTACTTCATTTTCTGTAGAGAAAGGGAAGAATAAAACATGAGTTACTTGGAAATCTGACTTTGAAATGCACAACAAACAGGGAAAATCAAAACAATCCAAAACTATGACCTTTAGCATTGTAATTTGGGTAAAAATAGATTTGGTTTATATTTCTGTCTGCATTTACTTCGTAGGAATACGAGAACACATTCAAACAAATCCATAAGTTGTGGGCATTTTCATTATTTACTTCCAGCCTAATTTATTTCCTCTACCTGCTCATGAGGACAAGAGAAAAAGAGTAAGGAAAAGAGTAAAAGAAAAAAATTTAATCAGAAGGAACGACATAAAACACCTGGGCATATGGACAAAAGTGAGAAAAACCCATTCTGCCAAAAACAGTGCTTTCTACTAGTTGCAGCAAGGCGAGATAGCCTCCAGAATGGCCAGTACAAGCCTCCAAAAGATCAACAGAAACTGCTGCATTGTTAAAACCAAAATAGATGTGAATTAACTGAAATAAAGCTGTAAAATAAAAAGCAAAAACAAGTGTAAATCAAAGTGCTTTCAAATTACACCTTTTAAAAAAAACATACATGTAAGAAGCCTTGGAACTTGCCATTGACTAGATTTGGTTTCAAGATTTCAATATTTCACTCTCTTCCACAGTATTTATTTTAAAAACCCCAACTATTTCCTTCAGCTCCCTGCCCTCTACTGGCACTCATTAAATGTATTGCAATAGGTGGATACTCAGCATCTTCACCTCCAATTCACTGCCACACCACAGTTCAGCATAATTACACCACTTAGGTATGATAACTTTAGAGTTCCAGGGTTATAAATTTAATATATGCCACTAATTAATCAGCTATGGCTTTCCAGGTGGTAATGTCATAATGACGTGATAAAAATATAATTACCACCTTGTCACAATACCTTGTTAAAGTGTAAATTACCCCTGTAACAGAGCCAATGGAAGTTCTGCCTCTGGTAGTCAGTATGCATTAAACTGTCTCAGAGCAAACAGATTGTCCTTTGGCAGACAGCAGGAATTACAAAAAGGGGAGGGGGAAGAAAAGCCTGTCAACCAGTGAAAAGAAAAACCATCAGAGCTGTTTTCTTTTAATTTTTGGTAAAAATAGAAATAAAATGGAAAACAGAGCTTCCAGTAGCTGAAACCTGGAGATGAGTAGTTTCTTCACTGTCCAGCAACAGAGCAGATCATAAAAATCACTCTTACACTGACATACACAGTAGCAAACAAGGAAACCTAGTTTGGAAGGCATATAAAGAATTCACAGTCTCAAATCAGGCAAGTCTGTGTATGCTGCAGAGGTACCAGAAGGATCCTGGTTTCTGTGAAATGCAGTGTATCAGCTCTACTGCTCTTCACCATCTGCTGCTAAGTGAACCAGGCAGATATAATGATGCTGCCTCCAGAGGGAACTGTTGGCTGGCCCACCAGGAGGGGAGGGGAGCATTAGCAACAACCATCCATGAGAGGCAAAGGAAAAAGGGTAATGAAAAACATAAGATGAATATTCCAATTAAAGAACAGGTTTCAGTCAGTTCTCAGGGCATCCTACTCTCTACTCTGTTAAGAAAGCTATTTAGAAATGTGCTTCAATGCTGTGTTGTGCTCTTAAGATAAGTCTTCAAGAGCAATGCTTTTTAGTAATTTTAACAGCATTCATTTGAATTGGAAATCATGAAAGAGAGGTCTTACATTAAACTCTGCCAGACAAGCAGAGTGTATTCATCCATTTCACAAGAAGGTATATTGATTTGCTCTAGATAATACTAAAACAATTAACAATGTGCTAAGTCTGTTGAAGACACATTGTAATAAACTAACCTGCTCCTTCCCAAGTGTGCATGGGCACACACAGATGTTCCATGTTAAATGCACAGCAGACAATTGCATAGGCATACAAATGTCTGTGTTTGGGCACACAGAGTGAATCATGCACACTGTATTTTGAAAGCTGTAAATGGGGTATGGCATCAAATAAGATTCTACTCAAGCAAACTAGCACAAATGAAAGTTCTCATCATCATCTTTTTCCTTTCTTTTCCTCTTGACTCCCTCCCTCAGCTCCCTCTAGTATGTGCAGGTAAGTATTACACTAGGAGCTTCTATTTTATTCTTTCTGTAGTAGATATAATTGAAAGTAACTGAATTAGTCTAAAACCCCAAATACATTAGGAAAGTCAATTAAAAAAAATTTTTTTTTCTGGTCACAGTTTTCCACGTCTACCTGGGTAATACATTTTCTTTCTGCAACTTCCTATATATTTTCAAGCAGAGCAATATTCTCATATTTTGAATTACCAAAGTTTAAGAAGAAGTCAGCATGGCATTGGAGCACACACTGAATTACAAAATATTACCATCTGCACATATCCAATAGGCAAATTATCTTTCTTTAACCTTAGGAGAACTTCCAGCATAGTAGAATCAACTAAACTACAGCTGACAATAATATGTACTGTAAGATCAACAAAAGAATACCCAGGTTCGGGTTTTTTTTTCCTTTCCTTTACAATAAATGAAGTAATTTAGAATTAAAGCTGCCATTAAATTACATAGCTATGTCTGTGTAATAGCACCAAAAGAGCTAATTTCTCTTACTGATCTGTGTTTTGTAGCAACTAAACACAACAAGATGAATCATGATGAAGCAGAAGTCTCCATTCTGAGCATCCTTTTTTTTGTCAATTTAATATTGCTTTAACTTCATTTTTGATCCATTATGTTATAAAACTCCCAAATCCATCATAGCAGACACTGAGACACCTTGGCTAAGTGCACCGGTCGTCAGTGGCCTTGCTTTTCAAAGTCAGCTCTGATTTCATTCATCATTCTGAGAGCTTAGGAAATAAAGAATAATTACATAAGTGTTTTGAAGTCCAAGTGCTGCTGCTCTGGGCATAAAATCCAGTGTTCGATTTTTATGTAACAAATATCTTCTATGATACAACATATTCCACTTGGATATAATTTCCTGGAAGCCCAAAATTGTGAGTGCAAATTGCAACAAGGTGTCTACAATTAGGGAAATTTTAGAAAATAAGCATTAATGAAATTTAAATTTTGGGGCTTTGATTCAACTTTCAGTGACTTTACATTTGTCAGGAATTCAACTCTTTCAAAATGACATAGAAATAATCAAACCCAGACATTGATGTGACTTCATAGACCAAAGACAAGGTAAGTTCACAGGTAAATCAGAAGGATACAGCTCATTGGTAAATTTAGCTCTTGTTAATCTCTCACATTATATATATTAAGAGGTGAAATCTCTATTTAATTTCCTAGGCAAAAATACATGCTAGCATATCCAATTTAACATATTATTGTGGATAAAACAGTCTGGAGAGATAATAACTGGACAGCAATAGTAACAGAAAAACCCAGTGCTCCTTCCATTCTAATACTCCTAAGCTTCCAAATGAATACAAGCCTATTTCACAATGTTAGCAGAAAGAACTGAACTTCAATGATAGGTGCAAATACTACAGGTCTGTCTCTAAACCAAATTAGAATCACAGACTACATGCCTACTCTTAGTACAGTAATAAACACCAGCAAGCAATCGTTACATCCAATTAGGCTGAGTACTTTCCTTAACTGGGTCATTTACCAGTCTCTCTTGCTCTTAAAAGTAGATTAAATGTGTAAACTTACATTTAATTACCTGTAACAGAACTCTTATGGGCAACATGTTGGAGTGTCCTTAATTTTGTTTTAAAATAAAATGAAAGGAAGAAGGTAGACCTAAAATACATAGAAAAAAGGTCTAGCTATTTCCTCAAATAATCTTTTGATCCATGGGTTGGTAGTGGTAGTACAGATGCTTACAAGATGGAGTCACATTCATGTTTCTTTTGTGAGCTTTAACTTGTAAAATAAAGGAACAACTGTGAAACAGAATTCTGTCCTGTCTCCTCCCCACCTCCACCCTCTCTAACTTTCTTTAGATCAGGGGCCAAAAAAAAAAAAAAAAAAAAAAAGAGATAAAAAGAAAAGAAAAAAAAAGAGACAGGAAAAACTTAACGGAACATAGAAACCTGAACTCAAAACCTATAAATGTCTCTGGGCAGCTGTAAGGTAAGAAGTAATGAGAAAAGTATTTGAAACCAGACCATATTGCTTAGGATGATTTTTAGCTCTCACCTGTCTCCAGAAGGTAAACCCCAAAAGGCTACAGGCTCTAAGGCCCTGTGTCTTCTTCAGAACATCAATAGATCTTCAAAAACCCTCAGTACAGCAATGCTTTCTCCTCTTTAGTTTGACAGTAAAAGAATGCTGCTGCTGTCCTTCACACAATGACACCACACTTGCTAATGTACATCAAAGAGACACTGCAGCTCCCCCACCCCATCAACACAGCCCTGGCCAAAGCTACAAGGCAATGAACCCCAGCTAGGAATCCTTCACACCTGCAGTGAAGATGTGCTCCAAACCCAGCACAGCTGATGCAGCCTGTCCCTTCTAAGGGAACAGAACGAGCTCCCGCATGTGCAGGCTGGGACCTGCAGGAGCCCGTTCTGGACGGCCGCTCTGGTGCTCCTGGCACTTTGTGGGTGTGTGTTGGGCTGGCCTTGTTTTGCACACCAACACTTCCTCCACCACTGTGGGGCTGGTGCTGTAGCTATGTAGGGCTTGTCAGAAAAAGAAGGAATCTCTTTGTGCCATTCAATGGCATTACAGCATGACAGACAAGATTCAAGTCAGCCACATGCTTTGGGATCTTTCTATCTAGTATTTTAACAGTACACAACAAATGATGCTGTATTCTAATGAATCCTATATGTACCCAAGAAATCTTTATAACTAGTAATGCAGAAGTTGTTTATTCTTTATTGCTATAATAAACAAATGACCCTAAACAAGTTACAGAGAAGTTGTCATTTATAATGCTTTGGTATGCCTGTGGTATGATACAAGTAATACAAATATTAATTGATTTCCATAATAAAAACCCCAATTAATGGGTCTCTTTAGCAACGGAGCTAGAATTCTCTTTGCAGTTTGCTAAGTAAAAGTGTTGATCAGGATGCAAAATGCTGTCCCTCAGAGACAGCTAGTTCATTTTCAGTAGAAACAGAAAAAGAATATGATGCCCAAGACTTTGAATCTCCTGTGGCTCTAGTCATAGTCCCATAGATACCCGTAGGGGAAATGACAGTGTGCAGATCCCATTTTCCTCTGTCCTAGGAGGTAAATGAGACTTGTCTTCCCCTTATAGCTCTCCTCAGACATACAAATTGTACCATTATCTGGTCAAGAGCATTTTGATTCAGAAGTCGTATTTGTAGCCTCTCACTGAAGTGTGATTCATAGGATTAGAGTTAATAGGGGAAAGAAGGTTCATCTGAATCAACTTGTACACTCCTACACATCAACCATTAGCAATGATGTAAAATTAAACACTAGTTTTGCACACAGTGTGTATCCTCTGAACCTACACCCGATTCTGTCTGCAATCCTGTTAATTCAACACCACTCCTTTGAAATAACTCTTGATTTATATCAGCACAAGACTGGACTCAGAACTCTATATATAGTTACAACAATTGTGAGAAATGTAACAGCACTGACTAACGGCTCATGAATATCTCTTATAGGCAAAATTTGTTTTGTTTACTTTATCAAAGGTGTGGGGCACACTTAAATGCCATTATTTTCTATATCATCACTGCCAGTGCCAAGAGTCGAATCATATTTTATTTCTCATACTAAATAATTTTTAGCACAAGTAAACAGAACACTTTGCTTAAAAGATGGAGAAGAAAGGTCAACAGAAAATACTAGTTCTGCTTCAGTTTGTTGCTAATAAAACATTTTTTAAAATATATGTATGTGCATACATATATATGGAAAAACTGCCCTAAAGAACAAGCTGCTGAATTTTTCTGGCATGTGTCACAATGTTTAAGGTTTAGAACGGCAATGAACTCTGTTGAAAAAGCCTTACGAGCACACAAGAGTATTGCCATTTGCCCGCCAGGCACTGATTTCAGAGCAGCTGAAACTGCGCCCACTGAACTGCCAGGACCGCACTGCTCTAGCTCAGCATGGCTGCTGGAGACATAAGGTACTGCTCAGAGCTCCAGCCTCTCCTCTGACTTCTGTCCGGGCTCACACAGGGCTTGAGGACTCAGGAAAGGCAAGGGGTGTGGAGTCACAGGCACCAAAATCAACAAAAGGTTCTGCAGGTATTTCACTGCTACAACACGATGACTGTCTGGAAGTACTATGAAGAGCTCAGATCAAAATCAGTCCTGGGGACAGGAGAGATGGGTTACAATAAACAAAGCCCATAAATTGTATGATCCTGGTCTCTACGAAGAGCAAGCTCTACCACAGTGAGCTGAGCCACACCAGTGAGCACGTGACACAAAACCACATCTGGCCTTGGATATTAACAAATGTAAATATCTCTCCCTGCACTGTAAATCCTACATGCATTCTACATGCATTGCTTTGGGCACTGTACCTCTTACTTGATCCTCACATATAAAAAACCAAGCTACGCCCCCTCCACCATTATTTTTTTGAGCTGTGTATAAGAATTAGAAATACAAACAAATCTATTTCTATTTGGAAATAGGTAGCCAAGACTTGTGAACACACACAGATGATGAGAGCTGGAATGTCAATGTCCAGTGTAAGGTACACATCACAAAGGTGTGTCGGCGTTACAGGGACACATGTTTTGCTCACGCACACTCTTCAGCCTTCTGAAGTGAGGCTGTGAGGACTGTGCAAAAATGAAACATCTCTCAGCTAAGAAAGCAGACTGTGTGTGCATTCACTGACCAACACACCAGCAGGAAACATGTATGCTTGTACTTCACTTTGTGGTATTCTACAGATGTATTTTAAACCACTGCACAGCTAGGCCACCAAAACACTGTCCTATGGGAGAATCTTCTGACAAGTATCAACCTATAAATCATGTCAATGCAATTCCTACTCAAAAGCTTATCAGGGCATTGGCTAAAAACAAAACAAAACCAAAATAAGAGAGAGAAAAACACATTATAATTTGATTTTGAGTAGGACAAAACCTTTATTCTGCCTCACATTTTTCATACATTAAGCATATTGCCCTAGCGGGGTAAACACACCTGTCAAAACTTGCAAGCTTTCTTAGCTATACCTCAGTTTCAGAGTGGTGAACACAGAAATCACATCATTTAAATAAATGCCATGTTACATGACAGCTTTTTTTATGCTACACGATAATCTGAGAAGCATGGGTTGTCAGTGGAGGCAGAAATGGGCCCAAGGCACTTCCATTTCACTTGAGCATCAGTAAGACTGAAAAGAGAAGGAGTGAGCATTAGGTCACTACAGAGCAGCTCTGAAGGAGATTTTTCTTCTGGGAGAATTTATATTTAGTTTCATAAATAAAATCAGTCCATTGGAATGAGAGAGACAGCCTTCCCTAGATATATTACTAAAAATAAGTTAATGTATATATCTGCTTCTCCTTGAAAAAAAAATTGTTATTAGCTGAACATTCATGAGGTAGCTATACCACAGAAATTCTACAGCACTGCTGTTAAAAATTCAGATTACATGTAAAAATTTCAATTTTTCACCCTTTTATCTCAGAGTTCAGCTCTAGAATTTAACAATTTTTTTTCTTCTCATTCTGTATTTGCAAGCTCCATGTTTCCTTTAATTAAGATCTCCCAAGACTACTTGTTTGCTTTTGAAGAATAAAATGCTTACTAAATGAATTTTATCAGACTTTAACAGGTTTTAAATCTATTTAGAAGATGTCACTGCAGTGGAGGCCAAAATTTGTTCTAACATCAATGAGAGAATATCCTACTCTTAAAATGCCAGTTGAAACAGAGAAATTCTGCTGTTTTGAATGGAATTCTTTAAGGGTTATACCAGCCTAAGATAAAAATCTGGCCCAAAATAAAGGAGCTTATTTTTCCCCTACAGTAGCTGCAGATAATTTCTTAGACAATTAAATACCCCAAACTATGATCTCTGTAGTATCATGTTATCAGTTTAAAAGTATTACCTAACCACTGACATAAGCAGGATGGTAAATCCATCACCTTTTAAAAATAACATCACACACATTTTGATGTAAATTGTGCACTCCTGAATTTTTACAATTATTGACTACACAGTGGATTAAATTCATTTCCACACAGTTACTGTAATAGCAGCTTTGACAATGAGTTTCTGGCAAGAGCTCTTGGATCATATGTTTGTGTATGAAGGCCTTTAAAGCATTGCAGTCCCATGTGTGCACCCACAAAGGTAACCCAACAGGCTTTACAGGGCATGCACTGTCATCTACTGTAAACCCCAATGCTTTAAAGTCAGGCTGCTTGACAAAACCAAAATAAGTGACCTAGGAGAAAAACCAGAACTGTCCAGCCCCTCTCTCTGCAGAATGTTGTCAGACTCCTACCACCACCTGTCACTCCTGGTTATTTTTCCTTAAAGTATTATTTCTGTAGCACTAATTTGTTGAATAATTCAAACTTAAGTGATTCCAAAATAATACCCAAAATGACATACATCTTTTTTAGAAACAATAAAACATTTTAAGATTAATCAAACTTCAGTTGGTGCATACAGGTGAGTTCAACTCATGATCTCTGTAACATGTATTATTCTTGTATTGTCAAGATGGCCACCAAGATACGTTTCAGAAGTAAAAAAACCCTGCTCTGAGGAGTTTCCAATCTGAAAAGAAAGGTTGGTGAGCAAGTAAATAGATGTGTATAAGCAAAATATGGACACTCTGCTGATACAATTAAGTTATAAAAAGTTATGAAGGAAGGCAAGAAGCAGATACTGCTTTAAAAACTGCTGAGATATGCAGGAAAAATTTTTGGCTAGCCTACAGAGTGAGATCATTTGAACTGCAACTCAAAAATGTGGAAAAAATGGAAAATACTTGTTATTTGTTCCTTTTAGAAGCATTTCAGTAGAAAACGTACACTTAAAGGCTATTTAGACAGTTTCACTGCTTTTTTTTTGCCATCTTTTCCTAGAGGAAATAAAATCAGATTTAAAAAGGAAAGATGTTAACATTTTTTAAGAAAAACTTTCCTTCTGTGGCAACAAAATTAATGCCTGAAACTCTCAACTTGCCAAATCCATCCTTTTACCAAGCTTCTACTCATCTCTGTCTAATCACTTTTCCTCTTTTCCCCCATCCTTCGCCATCACCTGTTGATTCTTGTTGATTAAAGCAATGACTGAGCTGTCTACCACTGACCAGGAGGCTAACTGTAGCCAGTGATCCTGGCACCATTTGGATTTCTATGCTAACACAAACTGAGATGGCTTCATTCTTCTTCCACATAAATACAAATCTGATCTGCTTGCTGCTACTCAGTGGCAACAGTCGGGAGCAGACGGTGCCAGGAAGGAACAAAGCTGCTTGGAAGCAGCCTAATGTTTGGAGCAGGATTCTCTGCTGAATGCACTTGTCAAACTCAACTTTTGAGCCTGTATTGATTTATTCATCCAATCTCTTATTTCCTTTCTGTTTTAATTCTGAAATACCTGTGCATTTGCACATTGAGGATGAAACAAGAAGAGTGGTGTTCTCCTCCTGTAGCTCTGAGCTTTCCGAGCAGGCCTCTGGTTCCCAGGGAGCCCAGCAGTGTCCCCCTCCATGGAGAGGGGGCTGTCCCTCCCCACCAATGTATCTGACTCCAGCAAAGGGTGAGCTTCAAGCCTAACTATTCCCAGAGTTTGCCTTGGCCTTAGAGAGCCAAACCTCCTTTCTCTTTTTTATCAACTTCTAACATACTTTAATTTTTGTATATATTTCCTTCAGGTATTTGAGATCACAGCTTCACATACTCATCTTCTAAAGCAGTGCAGTGTCTCCTCCAGAAGCCAACACACAACATATATCCAGTGCAAACATCTAATATGCTTTACTTTGTCCTTCCAAACATCTGTTTTGACTGCACACACACAAGACCATTTTATGTTTTCTGTATGTTACTTTTCACAACAAAACAACTGTGCCCTAATTTTTGAAATGTTCAAGCTATCTAGACAAGCAGGAAATCAAAAACAATTCTTAGGTTTCTTTTATAATATTTGGTTTTAGCCAAGTATAAAATTGTCAGTGCAAAAGGCAGATACTTATATTTCATGATGCGCCAGAAATGAAAAGAAATAGCATTTTTAGCATTCTACTAACTAAAGTGTTTTATTGCTCACAAAAGGATTTTCATATTTTTGTAGCAATTTACAGCAGACAATAGGTATTGTAATCTAATCCACTGCAATTGTGTAATTTTTGACCAAATTGCTGTTGATAAATAATGCAAGTATTACGTTATTAAATTTTTTACAATTAGGGGGCTAAGAAAGCTGTTTATTGCCTTCCGTTATACCCTCTGTTAATAAGATCGTTGTTGCAGATGTTCATGTGTGCTGCATTGATGTTTAATGGTGCATGATGCTCTAGGTGGTTCCCATAACCTTGCTTTGTCTACTATGAGCTGACTCAATTGATATGATAATAGAGAAAAGAGGTCTGAAACAAGCTGGGCTGTACTGGCACAATTTGCATAACCTTTAAATTTGCCATCACTTGATAGCCAACTGCTCCTAAAAATTCTTATTCAGTTGTCAGCGACGACAATGTACTGTACAAACAGCATTCTGCAGTTGGACAGGTGCGGAGGGAAGAGAGGGCATGCACACTTTGCTGCATTGTTATATTCTATCAGGAAATGTACTTATTATCAAATTTATAAAGCCAACAATTTGGAATACAGTTCTGCAGTCTCATTTTTGATCAATTGCTATTAGACACAACGCATGGTCTGGCATCTTTTCAGGTTCACAGTACAGTATCACAGTGTCACATTACAAGGGACATAAATATTTGGTTCCATAGACTCCTCTCTGATTTACTTTTGACTGCTAATCACTGGGGTAGGCAGAAGAATCAGGACAGATTAGGAGGGCAGTGGGGGGCACAGGGTAGTGAACTACAGCAAACAAAATCAGTGTATGCAGCTTCCCAAACTTTAAATCTGCTGTCAGACTACTCTGTGCATTATTTTTGAACAAACATTAGCGTTATATCACTGAGTAGGTATAGCCAAAACATAACAATATAAAACCAGTCCATGTTTACCCTATTCACTAAATCTGCTTCTGTATATACTCTATGTCAGGTCTGCTTACTTTACTGTCTTTATTATTCATAACAAAGAAAACAGTTACGGCTAAAATAAGACAGAGTCTACTTTCATTCACATGGGATCAACTACATAACTACATAAGCATTATTTTTGGCATCCAAAGGTTTATATCTTAACTGCCACTTCACAGTCTGTAATATGCTCAGGTGTGTCAAGGCCAGGTCATTGGTATCAGACTGATATGCACAGCCTACGTTTCACATATGGCATTTAAATAATTTCCGCTTAGCATTATCTCTAAAACCTACTGTGGAAATCACTGAGCCAAACTGATCATAAAATCTCACAATTCTGCTTTTAGACAATTAACCATTTCAAA
>VYZP01009022.1:0-14411 GCA_013400635.1 Hypocryptadius cinnamomeus
TAACATCTGTCTTCGAAAAGAGTTTCTTGAGCTCCAGAAGCAGGAAGGCAGTGGACTGCATAAGCAGGAGCAGCAGAGGTGTTCTAAAAAGGTGGGTGCTCCAGAAGTGAGTATGCATTGAAAAAAGAGACAGTCTGCTTAAATTAAATCAAGTAACCCAAGGGATCTGGCTACTCTCCCATTTTTACAACACATGCAAAAATAAGTTAGGAAGGAGGTTCTTCCTTTAGCAACTTAAAAAATAGATTGAAATTCCAATTCTTCTGTCCCATAAGCACAGCAATATTTTTTCTCTCTATTGATTATCAGTCCACTTCAGTTGAAAACAGTCCTGACTAAGATCAAGATTGGTTTGAAAAGATGACTTTAAACCTGATGAAGTACCAGCACCACTGCACTATGCTATCAGATGGGTATTTTTGGAAAATGAAAGTAAATCAATATTAATAATATAAACCAGAAATTGATTGATTTTGCCATTAAAATATGTAATGGCGAAAGAGCCCATATCTAATTATTTCTGTTAAAGTCTGTAAGTAACATATTAATTAAACTGGGTACATGAAAATATCTGAAGACATTTGTAAGACTTACTTGGGTCAACCAATTTTTAAAAGCAAAAGTTCTGCCATTAATAAACTGCAGAAAGATCAGAGCTGTTAAGCAATGAGGATGAAAGTCACATGAAAGGATGACTATGAGAAATTTGAAAAAAAAAGAATATGCAGTCTTCATCATTCTCTGTCTCTTACAGCCTAATAAGTTAACTTGTACTGACTGGTAAGAGAGGTAATAAAAACTGATAATTCTTTAAATGACACTAATTCCAGGATGTATGCAAAGCCTTACCAATGCCTTAGTATCTATCAAGGACATTTTAAATAACTCAAGATAGTGGATTAATATTGTGCAACCATCTTCAGAAATACTAAACCGTCCATTCCAACATCCTTACTAGCATTGATCATGAACCATTGAATCAGTACTTTATGTTCATTTCCTTTCATTTGCTTTATTTTACACTGGGGAATATTTGCATTTGTACTACATTCCTGTTTCACATCAAACACACCCAAAAGTTTTTACCTGCCTTAATGCAATAGTAAATCTGGTAGCCAGTTATTGTCTTTGATAACTGTGTTCATACTCCACTCCACCCAACAGAGAGACCAAAATAGCAAAAAAAGGGGAAAAAATGAAAAGGAAAATAAAGACCCAAAAGGCCAGTGATCTGGTAACAAAACCAACATAGGAATAACAAATTAGTAAATTTGGAAATTAACATCTAATGTATGTCAATAAAGCTCTAGTAATGGCTTAAAAAAAAAGTTAACAAAAGCACCAACAACAAAATGAGGAATTAGAAAGCACATTAGAGCAATCAGTAAATCATTTTGAAAAATAATCAAAATCACTATACAGACCTGAAAACCACTAAGTCAATCCTTATTGTCAAGCCTAATGTGATCCAATGTACTGTAGTGAGGGAATAGGAAGGAAGTGTCTACACCACATGTTGAATTAAAGGGAATCAACCAGCCATTTACTTTCATTTATTTAGTAACCTTCGTGATGAGATCATTAAATATATTGTCTCCTCAAGAATCATAGAAGGCTGGTATCTTGCTCTCTTTCTTCTATACCCACCCCTTTCCAACCTGATTTTTCCATCAGATGACTTGACCACTTAAATGCATGTGATTTTTTGGGGGGAAAGTTGTTTTTGCTTCCTACCAGAAGGAAAACATACTGAGATATTATGCTAACAGATTAATTTTAAGTCACTCTGAAGGATTCACTAATGGAATTCTGAAGATTACAGTATCATATTCCTACGGATCAGTGCTCACAACAGGCTATGCTAACTGAGACCAATAGGAAATAATTTGACTGCAAATGGTAAGTAAAAGGAAAAATGTTTCCTGTTCCACAAAAGCAAAATGAAACAAGAAAAACATATTGATGGCAACACATTACCCATAAATCGAGTGATCATTGTATTAAACAGAGAGGACTTCCCTTGTCTCTTGTTTTAGTAGGCAAGTCATCTGCTGTCGGAGTAATTTGCTGTCACAGGTGGTTCACATGAACTGTGCTCCTGTTTCTTCTATCTCACTTCCATGATGGGAACCTGAAACAGCCCTACCTGTAGCTATTTATTCTGTAGAACACCCAAAGGAAGGTGAAATGATCACACAATGGGTAAGACTCATGTTTCCAGAGGCAATTAGTATAACCAAAAATCCGTCTGAGTGACTCCATGGCTCACTGTTCACTGGCTTACAGGATCCTTTATCCACACTAATGATAAAGTACTTGGTAAGTTTGCAAGAACATGCAGAAATCCTTTCTTTGGTCACTGTAGCTTCCTAATACAGTTCTCTGTCTAGGCAACACTGCCTCATTCTAGCTAGTTCCAAATTGATTTGAATATTGCTGTAGAGCTTTGTAATGAGTCATATTTATATTTTGAAAGCAACAAATGAAGTGCTTTTAGCTTTGGAGTTTCCTTCACCTACATCAAATCTGCTGGAGTTTATATGTATTTAAAAGCTTACAATTTTTTTCCCAGCTATAGAAGCTGGTCCAGTAGTAGATACTACCACACTTTGCAAATCTTGACTCAACTACCTCAGTACATTGTGGTAGGAATATTACTACTGAGACAGTTTCCCTACTTACACAGTGTAAAAGTAAATTTGCACTTCATGTTACTTCTAATACTCATACTCCCACATAGTTTGAGATGATATATTCATAGAAATATGAAAGAGATATCTCAGACAAGGGATTTTCTTTGAAGAAGTGTGGTTACATTGTCCTTCTTCATAGAGTTAAACTGGTTCACTACCTGCTTCCATGATAACAGTAATAAAGTCTCAAATGAAAGTTACAGATTATAAAAAATAATGAATATACTACTGGATACAACAATAATTATTATAATAATAATACCACCACTTTAAAATGCACCATAAAATTATTGAAAGGTTGCATCAAACAATCTGAAAAGGAAGGAAGCCACAGGTTTAATTCTTTGTTGTTTCTTGGAGTAATTCTAGTAGTTTATTTTTCACTCTTGAAAAGCTTCTGCACAATTTATTGTTGTTTTACTTGGTAGTAGTGCTGATTGTATATCTCCACAAAGTCGAATTTGGAAAAATAAACTGTTTATAATTTCAATCTTTTATCAAAGAAAGTAAAAATACTATACTTTTAAGTGTAAAATTTCCAATTAGTGATAGCTGAGGCGTACAACATCTAAAGCACTCTATTACTTTTTTCTGTTCCAATTTGTCTGGTAAAGACTTTGAGTCCCTATGAATTTATTTCTTGTTTTCATTGTATACGTAAACAGTATATGTACCAAATTTCAGTACATGGGGAGATCTACTGACAATTTACTTTGACAATTCACAATTTGTAGAGCATAACTGCTTGCTAAATCATGTGGGTTTGCTTTTGCTCTCTGAACAGATTCATACTTTTTTAAATGTGGAAAAAACAAATAATGTTTAGCCAGTAAAAATTAAAAAAATTAATACTCTTTAGATAATTTGTGATTCCTTTCTTCCTCTCATATTCATGCAACAAAAGCTGTTTGAGTAAACATTCACAAATACTAAAATGGAAGAGCATAGGCAGACAGGAAGAATGGCTTTTCAATTGGTTACTTAAAAGTCTTCCATTAGGTGTCAGCTGCTTACATTTCCAAACATTACATCCCACAATAATGAATAAAAGACTTCCTAATAAAAGGAAGGCTTTTTAGTATGAACATTATGAGTGCCTACTCAAGACTAAGGTTAATTTCGTGCCTTGCACGAGCACTTTGGCTTGCAGATAGAGAGTTTGATTTAGGAATGGGTCACACTCCACAGACATGAAATATCCATCTGTTGTGTGAACAGTCATAGTCTAGAGTGAATGGAATTTCTCAGATCAGAAAAAAGTAACTGAGTATTTTGTGCTACCCGATCTCTCCCCCACCTGTGGAAACCTATTGAAGCAGCTCTACTTATAAGGCATTTGTCAGAATGTTAATTGGAAAAATGACTTCATTGTGTGAGTCATACAGTCACCTCTGTGGACCTCATTAGGTTTAAATGAGCAGACTGAAGGCCAGAGCAATCATTCTGAGCACAGCCATATGCTGGTGAAGAAACCCTCTCAGAAACAGGCTCGTGGCCAACTTTGGGGACTTACAAATGGCTAGATGGAAGATGGAGGTCTGGGTGGCAGGAAACACACTGGAAACACCGACATATGTAGCATGTTCCCTTTCACAACAAAGAACAATTTTTAAAAAAAAATTAAAAAAGCAGATTCACTACCTGGTAGGTTTTTAAATAGCTTGCAGCTTTTAATGATATTTTTAGGTGGCTGTAGAACATGCTTGTGTGTAGCTGTGGGCTTCCTTGCAGGACACTCCATAGCTCTGGTTTGAAGCCCTTTGGAACACAAAACTTTTTGGTGGGAAATGAAGTCATTCCAGCCTGACTTCAAAAATTAGAAAGGACAATCAAAATGAACAATTGGTTGAGTCTGTCATTTTCTGTGAGAATATAAGCTATATTTATGGAGCTGCTTTTTACCTACACGTGAGAATTAGGTAAATCTGGATGAGAGTTCAGTAGAAAATGAAAACAACTCTGTCCTTCTCAGCCGCTAAGAAGTAAACTCCAGCAGCAGAAGTAGTACAAAGAGAGTTACATATTCTACCATTCATTTAATTTTTTTAACCTGAAAGTTTCTGCTATTAGGATATCCAGACTCAGAAGTGACGAGAGAAACATTATTGGAAGAAACCTCATAGTAAGAAATCTTACTAGAACAAGTAAATAGAAGGAACATGGGATAGCTATCTTCTTCTTATGTCATCTAAATATAGTATAAATTTGCAATGAGGCAAAGCTTGATTAGCAAACAGGCAATTAAGCTCCGTATACTTTTTCAGAGGATAACAGTAATTTATATAGTCATTAATATCTGTTGAATAACCTCCCCCAAAACAAAACTATTGAAATACAAGACTTCTGTGATTACAGATATGTCTTACATTAAATACATCTATTTTGAAGCTACAGATTAAAGTACTTCTGGGCGTGTGAAACTCTTGATAGTCTGACCTTTGTGAAATTTATGCCAACTACTCATATATGTCTGAACTTCTGAGAAATGCACATTTTGCTTCCTTTTCTCAGTTGTTGTGCACAGTCCTTTTTCTATCTGACCTCAAAATAAACAAGAATGAAGAAAACATTTTTAAAAACTGACAGCTCAGTACAGCTAAGCAGAAATAAAACAAGAAGCTTTTAAAAGCCAACAAACTACCAGAAAGAAGACTGAAAATCTTGACATTGTCATCATCGCTTGAGAAACTGACTTGTACTCAACTCTACCTTCTCACATAATGAAAGATAAATCTAAGACATGGCCTTGAGGTATCAAGCCCTCCAAAACTCTGCCCACGCAAGTTATGTTCTTCCAACAGGTATATTTTTATTACACTTAGTCTCATAATTGGAAACACAGAGATGAACAGCATTTCACAAAAATCGTATGCTCCCACGAAAAAGCAACCAAGTAACAATTTGTTTGTAGCAAAACAAGAGGATAAAAACTAGGAATTAAAACACATTGGCCATTGTGAAAGCTCTCACATCCAAGAAACACATGGTCCTTTTCCATGTACTCACCCAAGAAACAAAAAATATGCCCCTAAAGCACTGAACTTTGTTTACAACATATGCAGTAAGCTGGGTATCTACATCAAAACATCAAAAATTTAGAGGCTTCTACTCTGGATTCATTAATAGATTTGGGATTCACAAGGCTCACCTAGTCTTTATTTTATTAAAGTTCTATTCAGAAATTTTAAGCATCTATGAATTTACATACCACTTTTAAGGATATTCCCTATTCCTGTGGTTGGATGTAAATGTAGACACTGCTATGTCACCAATATGACTAATCATTATTACCCATCCAGGTACATCTTTCTAGTCATATTCATCTTTAAAGAAGTATCACAACCAAATCTTCAAAGCAAAAATTTGTCATCTGAAAATTCTTTCTTCCTTTCTTTGAAGTCCCTTTGCACTTAGAGGCGCTGTCTATGGAATATAATCTGGCATGCACAGCTGCATTCACTCTGAATGTTTCCAATTCTGAGCTTTTTCTAGAAAGCCAACCAAGAAACAAGCAGCACTGAAGTTTATGTGAACCAATTATTCTCTGTGTCAGCACAACAATGTTACGATGGTATAATTCACTTAACCACAGCCTATGCAATCCTTGTGGATAAACAAACTCTTTGTCCTTGGTGTACCCATAAATTCCTTGTTCCTCCTCCTAGTGTCTAACTTCATGTCCATCCTTAAATTATTAACTACCAGAGCAATGTCTTCTTATTTGAAAATAATAAAACTATCTGCCAATTGTTGTTACCATGTAAAAAATTAATTTTTCATAATCACATTAAAGAAAAATGCAAATATCTACATGGTAAAATTCTGCTATTATTCATTAAAGACTTTGATTCAGAAACAGCACTGTCTTTTCTAGAAATTAATATCCATATTTAATTTAAATATGTAATAATTCTTTTCAGTAATCAGCAGAATTCATGGAAAAAAACTTGCTTGATTGTCTACACACAAATGATTACTGGTATGAATTGTATTTTATTTATTTCCATAAAGTGGAACTGTGGTTTGAGCATTTTAAAACATAGGTTCCTGTACCTTCAATATTTTGTTCAGTTACACTATTTGCCATTATTTCCTCCAATTACAACAACACATTCCAACTGCCTTTTCATAAAGCCATCTTTCTCATTTATCTTTTTTATCCGCTTGGCAAGGCATATCCATAATGATGACTCTTTTCCCAACCTTGTATTATCAGACAGGATAAAAAGCAACATCAAACACCCGCTTCTCTGAGGTACGGCTTAAAGTTATTTGTTCCTCAGCCTGTGTCACAGATGACAATGCGGAAGGTACTTTTCAGTTTATTGATTAGACTACTGGGAAGTTTGCATTTTTCTGAATCAGCCTCTGCTCAGTGCACTGCTTCTGTGCTTCCAGCTGTCTATGCTCCATTCCACTTTGAACACTCTGTTGTTCAAAACTCATGAACTAAATGAAAGCTTCCATTCCATGGAGCAATAAGACTTCCCACAAAGTGGATCAACTGTTAGAGACCAGCCTTTACAAATATTTGGGCAGGCCTTGCACTGCATCAGATACAGAGAACAATACACATACGCAAGAGTAAACTCTTGTCTCTGATTGGAGGTTTTTTCCAGCCTGATCACTGTTTCTACCAAATTTAAACAAATACAGAAATGGAATCTAAGAAGCTGGAAAGACACACACCATTGAGAAAATTAAACAGCTCTTCCTGAATTGCTAATTTTTTCATATAACATATGCTACTTTAATTCATTATTAGTTATGCTGTTAAATTAACTGATAATATATAATTACACTTTAATAACTCTATTGTAAGTGCAAAGTACATCCTTAACTAGGAATTTACAAAAGATGCTTACATAATGCAATACTGACATAGGTTATAGACTTCTTGTGTATTTCAAGGGTTCGTAACATTTATAAATATCTGCAAATTAAGAATTGATAAAATAAGACTATAATAAATAAATAGTAATTATTTTTCAGTGTTTCACAGATCATACTATATGTCAAATAAGGTTCTTCTTCATAACCTTGTCCACATGCTTTCAAGCTTAACTGAGTTAATTTTCCCCACTCAATAACTATTTTGAGTCTGGTAGTGCAACCTACTTCACCTAATGCTGAATTTCTTCCTGGCACACAAATACTACTACTAGTACTGATGTATATTTTTTCTTCTTCTCTGTCTGCCTGCTGCCTACAGAAGAGCCATACAGCACACATACAAATTAATCTGTGGGAGATAATCCCAGTCCCTCAGCTCACCCATTTTAACATCAGGAAATAAGGAAGTTCAGTACTGAAAGTTCTGTAGCTGTACGGCTTACAGACCATTGCCACAAAATATATTTTTCTATATGTATTGTTTAACTGCTATTTTGGACTAATTTTTTTAGTTAAGTTACATAATAGTTGTATTTACATATCAATATAGGTTTCAAAACTCCTGGAAAACACTTGCTGCACTTAGTAAAAAGTGTTTTGCAACATTCCCTTTCTCTATTTTATTGTTTCCACACTACAGAAGTGCACCAAATCCACATCCATTTCCTTTGCTAGTGTCAGCTGGTGCACATCCAGGCCTGTGGTGGAGGCGGTTTGGTCTCGTGCCCCAACTGGCTGCTAAAACTTGCCCCTTGCAGCTCCTCTCCCCACAGCTCACTGCTTCTCCTGGCTGCTGTGCTCTTCCTGAGGGCTGCAGTGGCAATCCCCAGCTCTGGGCATATCTTCCCGGCCAAGCCAAGCCTGGCCCCTGGTGCAGTGCACTGGTCTCCCATACCACCCCCCCAAAGGCAGCTGTCAGTACTTCCTTGGCAGAGCAGGGCTTGGCGAGCTCCGTGCTCTGGAGCTGCAGCACGGGGCCGTGGCTGGCCTTATCAGGCTGTGAAATTCCACTGAAACCAAGGGGATTTCTTCTGTCAAGAGGAAAGCATGCAGAAGGGCTGTCAGGACTGGGATCTTACATACTACTCATGAGTGGAAGAAGGAAAATGGAAACCTTTCCAATGAGCCTCTTTGCTTTGTAATATAAAACCATGTAATGAAAGAACATTCACATCATTGTAATTTTCTCATGTTTTATACTTCAGTCATATTTTTCATAGCAGTTTCTCAGATTTATCCATTTCAATTTTTTATGTTACATCTTTTTTTCATCGTTGTTGTTCCCTGTTTATTATTGGCATATATTTTTAGTATTTTTCCTTTGGATTTTTTTTAATTGACAGGATTTCATCTCTGTTTGTTAAAGAGAACCAGCTGTTTTCTTCAAAGATAATTTTCTGAAGCTGTTGTGTGCCATAATTACACTGCAATTACACAGCAATATCCATAAAAGCAGATGAGGATTCTATGTGTCCTTCTGACTCATTAGAAGTTGCAAAAATGATGGATGCAGTCTTTCCTAGCTTGACTATTGCCCTCTGTTGGCAAACCCAAGTCCTGTCCTATCAAGAAAGAACTAAGGCAAGGAATAACACAACCTTTGAAAGGAGATCAATTTCAGTTTTGGTAATGGGAACACTGAGATAATGCTGAAACTGGGAAGCATTTTCTAGGAGCCTTTTATGGAGAACACTTGAGTGATTTTCTTAATGTTTGCAATAAATCAGTGTTATATACATTTTGCACACTTTCTGATAAATTATTTCTTTTCTCATATAGTTAAATTACTCAAGCAATTATTCTCTTTGCAGTTCAGTCTCACATTCAAGTAATTTCCTTGCAAAATCCTTCCAAAAATTTATTGTTTTTAAAGATATGGTCAAATTCTATTCAGTTTTGTTTGTTCAGATGTTCTGACATAAATAAATTGAAAGAAGTCAAAATATTCTCATATGGCTTTGGAATACCTTAGATCTTCATGTTCTGACTGTGGAGAAGAAAAAAAATCAGAGAGCTGCTATTTTAACTCAAATCAAAGCAGACCAAACCTGATTCCTTCTGAATTAACAGACCAAAAATACTTTCATTCTGGAATGAATTCTCAAATAATTAAGATGACAAAAGAGAGTAATTAGGACGGGAAGGGTGAGATTTGGATGATGAGAGTTTGGGAGGTGTGGGAGGAGAAGGGGTTACTTGATTATTTTTTGCATTAAATATTGACAGGTGAGCTATTTAGTTTTGTTCATTCATTTCTGGTTAGGGTTTAGCATGGTCACTTCTAAAGATCCTTCATGATGAGCCTAAGCTAAGCTAAAGTGTCAGTGGGCTGCTGGCACTGATTTCCAATGGGCTCTTGCACGCTCCTGTCAGAGCAGCCACTGAAGTCTTGATTTGCAGAAGATTTCAGCTAGGGCAGAACTTCAGAAAACAAATTCATTTCATTAAAAATCATGCAAAGTTTAATGAGAGCTGAAAATCAGGAGAGACCTATCAGCACATGGATTTCTCCTGGCTCTGCTAGATCCTGATACAGTTTCAAAACATTTACTTTGGTAAGGGCAATAGGGAGTATTCTGGTTCTGTAGTCAACTGCTCCACTAAATCATACAAGGCAATTATTAGTCCTCTAGTGACTTTCAGCAAACAGACCATGTTTAAACAGCAGAGTTAAACAAAACTCAGTTTAGAGAGTCTATTCTGGGAAAAAAATGGCAGTGGGAAATGAACAGGTTTTATTTTCAGTTGTCTTTCTAGCTGTCATATCATCTATAATATATATCTCAACTTGCAGAATTTTTAGATGCTCAGAATTCAAGTGTTTCTTTAATGCCAGACAAGGACGAGATTTTGTTAAGGCTAACACAAAGACAGGAATAAATTTTCTAATGTTCACATTTTTTCAGTACTCATAGCTAAGGCAACTTGAGTGAAGCTTCATAGGTCAGTGACTTCTTGTTTAGCATCACTGACTTGACCGAAAATTATTTTATATTGTCTTTTCCCTCTCTTTTCAGCAACAATTCATTAATATGTCCAAGATTTTTTTCTCCTTGCACCTGAAGATGCTGTAAATGTAATAAAAACCTACCAGCAAAAACAGAAATATGCAAAGGCACCATTTATAAAATGAGGAACTAGCTGTCTGTCCACTACAAATGCACTATCAATTTTGAGTTTCTGTGTAGGACAATAGTTCTTTCAATAAATAAGACAATTGCATAATTGCAAGACTTCCAGCTTTCTCTCCATCCAGTGATTGCTGACTGAACTGTGCTGATTAGCTTTCAGTACAAGGCTTGACTGTGGCTCTGCAATCATTCTGCACAGCTCATACCAAGCAGTATTTTAATTTGTTACAAGAAATACCTGCTGAAGTGTATTGTTGACGTCACAGCTTTCATTCTGCTGGTCTTGTAGAAGACACCACTTTTGATGCCAAGCATATATTTTCAAAAGTTCCTTTGTATTTTTCTTCTACTACCACTTTTCTTTCAAGATTTAGAGAGGTTTTTTTAACTCAATTATTTACAGGAATAAGATAAAAATCCCCACCACAATTACCCCTGTTTTGTTAAATTGTGAAACAGGATATTTAGCAATTCTGTCAAATTCTGTCTAGTAGTGAAAGTCAGCTCTTTCCCAGCTTGGTTTATAGATTTTGCTACTATATATACTTAAAATATCACTAGATAGGAAATTAGAATTCAGCTACCAAAGAAAAGTTTTTAAACATTGCAAAGACCACAAGCACAAAACACACAAAAAAAGTAGTATTTTTGCATATATAACTAAGACAAAATATGCAGCAGTTAAAGATCGTACTTTTCACTTTTCTCCACATGTACAGAACCTCTACATTTTTTGAGGCATAAAATTCTGATATTGAGATTGTGACCGCATGAACTGTATAGAATTAAAATATTTTTATCTATCTAGATTCATTAAAATGCAGAGAGGAAGAGGCAGCCCCTAAAGTCCAATTAATCATCAGTGTCTGAAAATTATGATGTTATAGTTCAATACACTCATTAAAAAAAACAAAACTGAACTGAGTTTACTGGCTTCTAAATTTTCCTAAATGCTCACTTTATTTGTGTTGTCAAATCAAAGACTGCATATGTCTCACTGCAGGAAATATAAGAAAAATTGACTGGGAGATAAATACTCTGGTTACTGCACGTAGGAATTGCAAAGATGTTTGCTTTAGGCATATCAGGACATACTGTCCTGCTGTAAACATACTGGTTATGAGGGAGTGAAAATTTAGGCTCACTGCCACAGTGGGAGACAGCTTTTTTTCCTCCTTTGGTGGTTGTTCTGATATTAATACACAAGCAGTGCAATATTTCTGAAAAAAGGATGTTTTTAAATGCCTTTTAGAAGATTGTGTTAGTGAACTTGGCAATGGCACTTTCAGAGGTACAACAATCTGATGATTGCCATTCAACAGTTCAAGCTATTCCATTTTAAATATTTCACATTTCTCTTTGAAAGCATATAACTCATATCATATCTTTTATTAAACTCTGCTGTCAGGTTATTTTTGGTTTATTTTTGAACTTTCATGCTGGTGTTATGTGCTCAATGATGTGATATGTATGTACAGTACATTTCTCACAAACAATATTAGCTCCATTATTTGTGATTTAGGATTAAGATTTGTCTTTCAAATCCACAGTTTCTGTCAACTACAATCATTTTCTGCTTGCCTTTACGCAGAAGATCAATGCTCTTAGAGTTCAGGTTTCTGTGACTGTCATCCTGAAGTTGATGGTATTTCTGGTTCTTTATTGCCTTCTGACATATCAGTACACTTAAGTACAATTTTTCTCCAGTGCCTGAGGCTGAGTTGAATGAAGTGGCCCTTCAGTCGCATTCTGTCATCTGTGTGTTGACCACGACCTTCATGGTTTATTTATGATTAGGAGGTTATGTCTTTCCTTACTCTAGCAATGGTATTTTAGTAAAGTTCTTCATCAATTTCTTAGTTCTTCAAATACCTTGCAATTTTGCAGGCTTGCTCTCTGCAATATTCTTCAATAAATAATAGGAAGCTAGCCTGCACTTTTAGAGAAATTTTCCTACATATATTTCCAGTGCCATCTTAGATTGTCTCTTACATTGTCAGTTGTCCTGCAGAGCTGGACAAATAATGAATGACCTTTGCCATCTCTGGATTGTACCACTGTGAGTTATTAGATGACATTTTACTGTGAACTAATGATCTAGTAAGGAATCTGCTTGATTATGTATCGTCTACCTGGGAGTGAATGTGTCTGGTAGACACTGAAAAGGATTAAACATGAACAGTTTATGGCAGGATGAGGCCTTTACAAGCTTTGAATATCAACAGTTGATAAAACATGAACTAGACATCATTAGTGCTTCAGACTATGTATAGTGTCATTGCATTTAGAATTTCAGTTGGGATTATTGCTACTGTTTAAATTTACACACAAATTGAGGAATCATACTTTCTTGTGCAAAGCCCCTCAGTGAAATTAATGACATTATGCATGTCAGTAAACACCAGAAGATGACCTTACTTTCTACCTTATTAATCAGAACAGTTCTACCAATACCAGAGAAAAAAGCATGTAAGTCTTGCATCAATAAATTTTAAGTAGATTTACCAAGGCAACCACCTAGCTGAAAATTATAGGTTTGCACAAATAAATGAGTATCTTCTCACACGTACATTTTCACAAGAGACATACGGATTAGGAAGAAAATAAATTAAAAAGTTCATGTTGCTGTGCTAGAAACAGTGATTTCCTCCTACATAATGTTTATATTGTTTGTAAATCTGGTGGATCATGTATTTTTTAAAATCACCTAAACTTTCTTAAATTTCACTGCTCTATAGGCAGCTAACACTAGTGCCAAGATCTTCACCTAGGCGTTTTTCACATGCAGGAGTTTGTTGTCCCAATATCCTTTATGCTATGCTTCTTGTGAATACTCTGGATTTCCTTCCGACCCTTCACCAGCCTTGCTGCCCTTCTCTGGACACGTTTCAGCATCTCAACACCCTTCCTAAATTGGGGAGTCCAGAAGTGGATGCAGTACTCAAGGTGCAGCCTAACTAGGGCTGAGTATGTGCTGTACAGGTGCTGCTCATAGTTTCAAATATTTTGCTGCAGACTTTAGCACACATTTTGGTATTATGCAAGAACTAACATTCATAATCATAAAGCCAACACTTTTGAGCAATTTTCAGAAGAGAGGGCTTCTTTAAGGCAAGGGTACACATTGGGACCCTTGTCTAGCCTTTAATTTATCAAAGCATATAAATCCATGAATTTACTCTAATATAGAAAGCACTACTAAATGACATTAACCACTTTGTTAAAGAAAAAAAGGTATGGTCAAATTTTTAAATTAAGCCAGAAAAATGAAAGTTGCAAATGAAAATGCCATGTAGAAGAAACACACCCTCGCCCTCATTGTCAATTTTGGAAAGAATATTTGCACTCTTTTTTTGTTGTAAATTATCTTCACCTCTTTTTCCTCCTTTTTCCTCTTCTACAGCTCACCAGTAAGCAGAACTACTTCCACTTTCTGTATACAAATACAGTTTTCTGAGCATGAAGGCCATGAGATTTTTTGAGAATAAACTTCCTCACAACATAGGTGCTCTTACAAGAATCTCAGACACACAAATGCTTACCCCAGCTCATAGGTTTTACACTACATCTGAATAAATTCATCATTGGTCAACTGTCTAGAATCAGTATTAAGATAGATCTGATCTATTTGATGGATGCGATTAGTAATTCTGACTCAACCTCTTGGATTGTACACACTGAAGATACAAAAAAA
>VYZP01009026.1:0-22041 GCA_013400635.1 Hypocryptadius cinnamomeus
CCGCCGCCCCCCCCGCCATGGACGGCCCGCAGGCCGAGGCGCTGCTGGCGCCGCTCCGGAACGCGGTGCGGCAGCAGGTAACGCGGCTTGGCCCGCGCCCCGCCCGAGGGGCTCGGGGGTGTCGCCCGGGGGTCGGGCGGGCTGTGGGAGGTGCCCCCGGCCCCCCCGGCGGTTGCCCGCCCTGCGCAGGGGTCTTGGCGCATCCCCCCCGGGCGCTGCGGCGGCTCCGGGCACTGCGGTGGCCTGGAGGGGCCCCCCGGCTGTCCCCATGGGTGTCCCTATCGGTGTCCCCATGAGTGTCCCCGTTGGTGTCCCCATGAGTGTCCCCGGGGTCCCTGCCCAGCGCTGGTCCGCGGGTGCGGGGTGTCCCTCGGGCACATGCGGTGCGGGAGGGTGTCGCGTGTGGGTTTCCCCTCATGGCTCTTTGCCCTCATTGCCGGAGCTGCCTGGCAGGGCTGGATCTGTGCGTCAGCCTAGCTGGGTGTCCCCTCCCGGGCTGGCTGTGCCCGGGCTGGCCCTCGCTGTGCCCTGCCTTAGGCCCCTGCTCGTGTCTCCCGTGTAAAACAGCCCCCTCGTCCCTTCGGGGTCACGCCGCGATGTCCCCTTAGAGCTGAGTTTGTGCCGGGTTTCGGAGGTAAATGACGTTCGTTTGGAGTTGCATATTTGCCTGATGCAGTAAAGGATGGTAATTGCTTTGCGTGTTTTCCATTTCATCATTCTGATTAATCTAGGTGGGTGATGTGTCCTTTTAGCTGGGGCTGCATCGCATTGTCTTCCCATCTCCCTCCTTTTACCTTTATCATCCTTCTTACCTGGGATGGATTTGGCTGTCTTTTCGTTTCCTAAATAAATCTTGGCACTCTGGCTGTGTACAGTAATGGACCTTTTGGAGTTCCTTCTCCTCTCTTCACCACCTGCCAGACCTGTGCCTGTGTGTCCCCCATGTGCCTCCTTTAAGTGGCTGAATCCATATTATTCTCCTTAGCTGCACACAGAGCTATGCGTGTGTCCCTTGTATTCACAGATTTGTGTGTGTGTTTCCCCATTAAATGAGTGGATTTATGGCCCTCTAATTATGCCAGCACTTCAGTGAGTTTTTATTATGAATCACTGTACAGCATAATGCCTTGGCAAGAGAGCTGCTTGTAAATAAAGCAATGATCTCTAGAACCAGCCAATTTATTTAGTTTAAAATTCCGGGTGCTGTCATTTGCCTGTGAATACTAAGGCACCCCTTCTTTTCAGGGGTTGAAACTGGTGTGTGGGGCACCAAGGGAAAAATAAACAATAGTCCAGCTGGGGCCACAGATACTGTGTTGTACAACTGGCTGTAGTAATTCCCGGAGATATTTGCACAGGAGGAGAGGGAGGGGATAACAAAGATCGGGGTGGTTGATGCCTCTGGATGCAGGAGTCTGTGTCTGGCAGCTCCAGGAGAAGTGGTTTAATTAAACCTAGGGGACTCAGCCTATGGAGAGGGAGCAGCCTATCTTCCTGCAGCAGTGCCTGATGCAATAAGCTGCCGTGATCCAGGGGTGGATCCCTCTCTGCTTTGCTGGTCTGTGGGACAAAGCTGCAGCAAAATTTGCCACATCGAGTGCTGCTGTGCACTCCTCCTCTTGGGCAGGGCTGGAGATCGGAGCTTTAATTAGATTGAGTCCTGTCAGCAGGCATAATTATTTGCTTCACTTGTGTTTGTTGGTTTTTTTTTTTTTTTTTTCTCCAAGGACAGTTTCATGANTCCTTGCGTATGTCTGAGGACTCTTACTTATAGGTCAAGACAAAGAGTTGCTGTGTGCTGCTTTTGGATGCTCAGCAGTGAGCAGGGTGAGGGCTCTGTTGAGTCAGCAGGAGCTGCTTTGCTGCTGCCTTGATGTTTTTCCACTGCCGACCCCCCTGACTCAACAAAGGCAATTTGGACTTACTACTTTAAAAGAAAAAAACACCAGATCAGATCCCTCCCTCTGCCACGTTACCCAGGAATGGCAGTTGCAGTCCTCAGCTCCAGAGTGAAACTTTCACGTTTTTGTTTAAGTAGTTAACAGGAAGGAAACAGCAGATTTGTTCTGTTCCTGTAGCTGATGGGGTTAATCCTGACAGGTTTCTTATTTTTCCTTCTTCTCATTGTGTGTGTTTTAATGCAGTCCTTGGAGACATCCTGTTATTAATAAAATGCGCTTTTGAACCCCTCAGTCTCTGGAGCACTTTTATCTTTTCTAATCTGATTACAGAATGGCAATCTGTGTATTCTCTTCTCTTTGCTTTCTCAGTTACCTGTAATGTTTTTGTCAGGGAAGTTCAGAATTTAGGAAAAAAAAGTTGGTATTATGGAAATGTTGCAATCTCTGTGGATTGTGGGGCTTTTTTCCTTTTTTTTCCTTTTCCTCAAGATATGCAAGGTGCAAGAAAAATGCTGAACTTAGAGTATCCCATTTTTAGAACATCTCACTTGGGGCAGCTTTGACATCTCTGTGCTTTTTCCTCCAGCACCTTTGTCCTTCTCAGTAATTCAAGCTAGATCTTGGTTTTGGTGAAGAAGAGTGGACTCAAAGGAAGACTTTTAGTTCATTTATCTCCAGGAGAAAGCTGGGCTTGACAGCTGAGGATCACATTCATAAAAGAGCCCTTTTGGGTGTGTAGGGGTTGAGGTTTCTCTGGGCTGAAAGGGGAGAATCATCCACAAAGGGCAGAGACACCTCTGTGGAATTGTAGCAAGGTAGTGGTGGTTTGACTCAGGCCAAGACCTCCTGTAAGCCCACTGCAGGGTTTTGCTGCTCTGACATATTTAGGCTTTGGGGGGATTTTTAAGGGTATTTTTATTTTGTTGTTGACTTTGTTATATCTCAAAGTGACAGAACAGGTTTTAAAAATAATAACAGTTTTCACTCAAAATGCAATGTTTTCTTTGCTTTGACATTGGGCTGCAAATATCTGTCTTCTGTGAGACTTTCTTCTGAAAATTTGTGCCCTTACTGGCCAGTTTTGATCAGGTAGAACAGAGGAAAAGAAGTCTGAAATGGTAATAGTCTTTGAAGAAAAGGGCAGGGGTGGAAGGAAGAGATGCCTTCTAGAAGGAGATGGAGAGCACAAAGCCTGTGCTCACCATCTGAGATTCCACTTAGTGCATCCTCAAAGACAGAAACCAGGAATTTGTGGAAATGTGATGTACATGGAGGAATATAATTCCACATGGAGATTGAATAGCAGGTCTGTGATTTAACAGTTGTGTGGGGTGCTTGGATTTCCCTAAGGAAGTCTACTCTGCTAACTCTTAAAAGTGTGTTTCTCACTTGCAGCCTCTGGAGACCAGTGTGCAGGCTGGACAGAAATCTCCTTTTGGATTGCTAGGGGAGCTGGAAGAAAGAGAGATCTCATCTGTGGCAAAGAATGAATCTATAATGTTCTTTTTCCCCCAGGGAGAGCTGGTGAGGAAGCTGAAGGAAGAGAAAGCTCCCCAGGTGGACATAGACAGAGCTGTAGCAGAGCTCAAAGCTCGGAAGAGGGTCCTAGAAGCAAAGGTGAGTCTGGAAATTAAATTCTGAGCTCCACAGTTTTGTCTGAAAAGCCTTGAAATCTCTTCTTAATTCTTTATTGCAGGTTTGGTCTAAACAGTCCAAATTCAGTCCTAGATTCAGTCCTAGACTAAATCACTTCTGAAATAGCTTTTACAGGTTTCCAGCTAGTAGCAATTTCATTCTTTACCTGTTACACTAATTCCTGTTTGCATTAAATCAGTGTGGAAACAAATACATATGACTTCAGGTTGCCCAGTAATCAAAGCTGAAATTGAGTGTATATTCACTAATCTTTGTTTGCTATATAGATTTTTTGTGTGCAGAGTGAGAGCACATGCTATTCACTGTGGTGAATTTTCAGATTCTTTGTGCATTGAAATTCTCTGACTGTCATAGAATATGTTTCTTTAGAAACCACCCATTTTGCTACAGTAACAAAGTTTTTGTAGATGTTTCAAATGACCTGTTGTTATTCTCAGCCTTAGAGATGCAATTGTACCCCCTTTTACAATACAGCCAAGCTCTGAAGTCTTTGTGCGAATTAAATTATGGAACTTGAAGTTTGTTGTCTTTAGATCAATAAAGAAGTAAAATACACTTTCTTATCCTATGAGCTTCCCTCCCCTTCCCAGACTGAAAAAACAAAAGAAAAACTCTTGAAAACAGTCACTTGTGGAGATTCACCCATGCTCTTTCTAATTTCTATTTCATGTAAACATGATTGTAGTTGTGCCTGGGTGGTACTCTTAAAAATAAATGAATTAATGAGTAAATACACTTCCAGTACTTCTTGCAGCTGCCTGACTGTGAGAATGTGAGTTCACCTGAACTGAAACCCATTGACCTTGTTTGTCCTACAGGTTCACATGGGATGAACAGGTGCTGCTCTCTGCCAGGTCTGGCCTTGTGGCTGCCTGTTTACATACACTGAACCCAAGAAAATGCCATTTTTACTGAGTATTCAGCATAGGGACTGGGCTTTGAAACCATTGCATGAAACCTGCATTGATAACTAGGTCATCCTGGAGGAAATACTATCTAGGTGTTTTCCCAGTTTTTGTAGCAACCCTCAGAAGATTGGGGGGATGTCAGCAGGCAGGTTTGGAGTTCTGGTGTCCCTGTGGATGTCTTCAGGCAGGTGAGGGGGTCCTGGAGTCCCTGTGGATGTCAGCAGGCAGGGTTGGAGTTCTGGTATCCCTGTGAGCCCCACCTCTGTGTTGGAGGGTGCCTGTAGGATGCAGAGGGGAGGTTTCTTAGCACTTACACAATTTGTGTGGGCTGTCAGTGCAAAGGTGACCTTGCAAATGCAGCATCTGCCCTTGGGAGTGCAGCACTCCAGTACTGGGGTGTTTCTCTCCTGATGCTGTTCCCAGCAAGGATCACAGTCCCTTCCACCTTTGGGGGAAGGCAGCAGTGGTGGTTTTCAAGCCCTGTGGTTCCTATTGAAGATGTCAGAGCAGCTCTGAATTTGAAGCTTTGAGTAGGGTGGAGCAGCAGAGTACACAGAGTACAGTGTCTTTAAAATTAAACCACATTTATTTATCATTATTGATGATAGAAAAGGGAAAAAAAACCATGGACACACAATACTTTTTGTTACCCAAAGGCTTTTCCAAGTGATAGTCTGAGACACTTAGGAGGATCTGAATTTATTGCACTTCTGGGCTTAACTCTGCCTTAATGATCAAAACAGCTGCCTTGAGGGAAATCTTTGAAGCCTGTTGACCTCACTAATGGATTTGATTGCAAAAATCACAGGTTTTCAGATAAAGTAGTGAGTCTGTTCTTAAACATTGTCCCAGTATCTTGTCAGGGCATTAAGGCATTCCCAAGTTTTCTGAGTGCAGACATAAATTTTATAAGTAGATTTTCCATGCACAAATACCTAAAATTATCCCTTTGGCAGAGCACGCGGGTGATGGTGCTTGTAGTCTTCATAGTCAAAATTCTTTCATGTGAGGAACACCTTACTGAAAGGTTTATGTATGCCAAGAGTTGGATGTGTGCAGTCTGAGATGATCACTTAAAGCTCTTTTTGTAGTCAGGAGAGGAAAAAAGGTCAGAATTGGTTTGGAAATTGGCATTTTTTTGCAGTGATTGTGAAGAAAGCTGAAGATAACTCACTCAGGGAAAGTTAGGTCATAAGTCCACCTCAAGTGTCTGAAATGATGCTGCATTCAGACAAGGATGTTCATAATTGAGCACTTGAATCTCAGTGGGAAGATTCCTCTTTGGAAAATGAGGATGTTGACAGGATACCTTTTCTTCAAAGTGGTGTTTGCAATCTTTTGACTCACAGTGGTGAGTGAAGAGGATTTCTCCTCCTGCCAGAATCAGGAGCTATTAACTGGTTTTGTTTTGCCTTACTTACAGGAGCTGGCCTTACAGCCCAAAGATGACATCGTGGACAGAGTTAAGATGGAAGACACTCTCAAAAGGAGGTTTTTCTATGACCAAGCCTTTTCTATTTATGGAGGTATGGGTTTGAGGAAATGTACATTTTAATCCCTTTACACTAATTTCTGGTTTTTCTAGCTGGGTGAAATGCTGCACTCTAGCAATGTTATATTAATGTGGCATACATGATTTTTTTTTAAAGTTTCCTTTATACTTTCCTGCTTGAGTCTGTAAACCTTTCAAAAATTCCCCCTTCCTGAAGTGTTTGGGTTGGGATGGGGCTCAGTTTTTGTCTTGTGCTCTCTGAATGGAAATGATTGGACTTTAGGATGCATGTCCTGAGGGTTACATTGGTAGAAGATGGCTTCTTTGCTGAGGGCAGGGTGTTGGGGCTTAAGGAGATCATCAGCTTATTTATAACCATTCATCTCTACCTGAGCTTCTCTTGGCAAATTAATCACAGAATATTCTGGGCTGGAAGGGACCCACAAGGATCATGGAGTCCAGCTTTTAAGTGAATGGCCCACAAGGAGACCAATAATGCTCAAACCCACTGTGAACTTTAGAACCTGTTCTCTCAGTGAACTTTGCCAATGAACTTTATGGCACAGGTGAATAAATGTGGCTGTAAACCTCTTCAGATGGCTGATATGAGCATCTCAGGAGGCAGCACAGTTCCTCTGTGGTTACTGCTCTTTCACCTTAGATACTAAATTAAACACTCTGAGTTGTTTTATTGGCTTTTAAAAAAATCTTTGCAGCCACACTGGTGATTTGCAGATATGTGTTATTTATTACTGATAATAACACTACTTCAGCTCGTGCATTGTCACTTCTTCTGTATTCAGATTCCTCCTTCACATAGATTGCTCCCACAAAACAGAATCCATTGGTGGAGGGAATGTGGTTTTTAGAGTTGTTGGTTGCAGGAGTTTGTCAGTTTTAGATTCTGTCACTACCTGATGCCTCAGTGCTCTGCAGCTGAATTGTATTTCATGCTCATAAAATGAAACCAGCTGATGGAAATGCTGAGAAGGGAAGACAACTCCTCCAAACAGTGCAGCTTTGTACAATCTCGCACTTCTTTTTTACCTTTTCCTCTTTGCAGGAGTCAGTGGTCTGTATGACTTTGGGCCTGTTGGGTGTGCTTTGAAGAACAACATCATCCAAGCATGGAGACATCACTTTATTCAGGAAGAGCAAATCCTGGAGATTGACTGCACCATGCTCACGCCTGAGCCGGTTCTAAAGTAAATATGGGTCTCTTTTTTTTTTTTTTTTTACCTGCAGCATGTAATTTCTGGTCATAGTTGCTTTTTTACAGTGTTCTGTGAAATTATCCACAGGGGCCTTGAGTCTGGGTCACCCAGTTTCACACCATAATTAGGTACCAGTGCACAGGTCAGTGTGAGAAGCTGTTGTTCCCTAAGTCAGGGAAAGCAGTGGCATTCACATTTGACAATTCAAAGCTTCCTAGAAGTCCCATTAGGTAAGAAATTGTCATTATTCCTTTCTCTAAAAGATTAAGAAGACAAGGAAAAGGGCAGAAACTTTCATGCAGCTGAGATACAAAATACTGGGAATATCTCCACCTGAATTACTGGTTACTCTTCACTACTGCAGCTATGTCTAGTTTTGATCATGATGCAGTTCCTGAAGGCATAAGTGTCATCTTTGTGACACATTTTAGGATTTAGATGCATTGATCCTTCCTACAGATGATATTTTCTGAGGGGTGATGCTGCTTAACATGACTTTGTAATCTGAAGCAGGAGTGAGCCTGCAGTTTTTGAAGGATTTCACTTTGATAAAGGTCCGTCCACTGGGATCACACAGACCTGGGGCTGTCTGGGGGCAGCTGTCACATTCCTTGTTTTGTGTCATCTCTTCTAGGACTTCTGGCCACGTAGACAAGTTTGCTGACTTCATGGTGAAAGATGTGAAAAATGGGGAATGTTTTCGTGCTGATCATCTCTTAAAAGGTTTGATTTTGTTCCAAGCTAGGTGGGCCTGGGGATTTCTTGCAGTGGTACAAGCACTGGAAAAGAGAATCTTTCTCAAAGAAAGCCTGCTGGTGTAGCCAGTCTTTCATACTTGTGTTTGCAGTAATTAATCATACCATACCAAAAATCCCATAGGTTCTGTTTGTGTCTTAAGTGAGGTTCAGGATCTCTGGTGAAAACACAGTTGTGTCCCTTTTTATAAAACCCAGTGTCATCAGGCTATGAAAGATTACTGTGTTGTCTAAGCCAAGGATTCCCTATATAACAAGAATCTTGTACTCCAGTGGTCTTAGTTTTCTTGAATTTCAGTTGCTTTTTTAAGTACTGAGAAACAATTGATTGGTGCTGTGAGGGGTCAGAGTATGTTTTTCCTGTGAGAGGTCAATTACCTGGCAGTGGATGACTTTCATGTGTACCTTAGAAATAGACTTCAGGCATTTCTTTGATTTGCAAAGTCCTCACACTTCTTCCTGGTTATTAAAATTTGTTTGGAAAAACAAACCAAGAAATTCACAGGAAGGAACCTCAGAAATAAGAAGCCTGTTTGAAAACTTTCTCAGGTACAGCTCCACTGTGAATGGAAGGATTCTTCCACTCTGCCTAAGTGAGTTGTGCTCTTTGGTTTTTGACACTTTCCTTTAAATTCAAGTATGCAGAACAATCTATATTGGCATTAAAGTAGTTTTCATGATATTCATTAAGAATTTCTTTTGTCAGAAAAAAAAAGCACCTCAAAAGAAGCCCATCCAACCTCTGCCTCCTTTGCTGAGCAGCCTCATCAAACAAGTGTGTCCCTGTGTTGTGCAGCCCCTCCCTGAGAACAGCCACCTGCTGTTACTGCCAAATGGAGCTGTTACTGACTGAAAAGTCAAATTGCTTTTTTCAAACAAGAGTGGGAAGTCTTGGCATCACTGTGTGCCTTTGTGTGTCAGGGAGGATGTTGTGCTGTAATGTGGACTGCAGTCCAGCCCCACTGTACCAGCTCTGTACCTGCCTCTGAGAACAAAACCAGCCTTGCTGCTTGGGATCAGACATTTAATTTCTAGTCTGTATAACAGAAAGCAAGAAAAGGACTACAAAGTACTGCTTGGGTTTAGAAACATAATATTGGAAAGGAACTGGATAAGAATGTGTTGTTTTCCTGTGGCACACCAGTACAGTGAACTGTAGGTCACCACTGCCCTGAGGACATGACTGGAATTACCCTGGTGGACACTGTCAGGACAAGTTGTGGACATCATTTAACTCATGCTGTGGGATCCTCCTGAGCTGTTTCATGCTGGGGTCAGTGATGGAGTTGCAATCTAAACTCATGACCAACTTTTCTTACAGCTCACCTGCAGAAACTGATGTCTGACAAGAAGTGCACGGCAGAGAAAAAGGCAGAAATGGAAAATGTTTTAACACAGGTGGGTGCTGCACAGGGAGGTGGCTGCTTCAGGGAGAGGGGTGTGTGATAGGGTCCAGAGGCAGTGGCCCTTTTCTGTTCCTGCAGATGCTCAGAAGTCTTTACCCTGGAGATGCTCTCAAATACAGAAAATTTAATTGTTAACAAATACTCTGAGCTTGCTGGTGAATCACATCTCCCTGACTGTTTTGGAGAGTTTCTGCTGTTGTATTGATGAATCTCTTGAGTATTGGGTTGGTAGGGCTGAAGCTCAGTCTTGGAGTTGGTTTGCTCTGTTTCACTTGATACCTTGACAAAAAGCTTTTACATTTGTCAATCCCTTCTGTGGGTGGGATTGTCATACAAAGGAACAGAGATGGATCACAAGTTTTTCAGGGTTTCTTTGAGTTTGCTGAGCACTGATTTGCTTTGTTCTGAAATTGTCTCAGTGCTTTGAAGCACTGGAGATTTGTTCCTCTGTCTCTGGCACCCCACAAAGATTTTTCCTATGTTTACCATGAGAATAGTTGATGTTCAGTCTGACATTCCTGAACAACTGTACAAACATTTGCCTTTATTTTTTTGTTTTTCTTTGTTTTTAATATTTGTTCTCATGACTTCTAGGATAAATGCTTCCAAAGCCATGCATTGAATGAATGTTTCCTTCCAGAAACCCTTTTTGTCAGCGTTTTGCATCACTGAGCAGCTGTCATTAGGTTTTCCACACTACAGCACTGAACTTTGACTATCCTTTAGGGAAATCTCTCTATTAATAGAGTATTTTTATTTCCTGTTTTTGGATTTTTTTCCTGATATATGAAAGATCATGACAACTAGAAATGCAGAACAGCTCTGAAAGGGCATCTAATGCATAGCTTGAATATTGTGTTTCAAGCAGCAGAAGAAAAAGAAATGAATGCAAACAAAGCCCTGCAGAAATTTTAGCTTTCTTCTCTCTCATTGCTGTATTTTTTTTGCTCCCAACACAGAGCTCCCCATGTTTTAGCTGAATCTGTTCAAAAGGATCTGTTCTTGTGGGTGGTGGTGCAGTCCCAATGACTTTTCTTGTGCTTTACACCCACTCTTAAGCTCAGACATCCTGTGGTATGACTAAATCCCAGACCTATAACTAAAATGGGTTTGCAAATGTGCAAAGTGTATTCTTCTATCACTGGTTCAAACTTCAACTTGCTTGAAAATTTAGGTTAGAAGAGAATATTTTGGGCAGGTGATTCAGAGCTGTAGATCACGCTCAGTAAAAGATAAAGAGGACATTCATTCCTGTTATCTTGTCTAGTAATTATTCTCTTGTGTTTTGGTATTAGTTGGACAATTATGGCCAGCAAGAGCTTGCAGATCTCTTTGTGAACTACAATGTGAAGTCCCCTGTCACTGGGAATGACCTGTCCCCTCCTGTTTCTTTCAATCTGATGTTCAAGACCTCCATTGGGCCTGGAGGAAATATGCCTGGGTAGGTGCTAATTTCATTCTGCTCACACTCTTCTTGCTTTAGAGATCATTTGGAATAAAAATGAAATCTCTGGAGTAGCCTTCTGCCTCTCAGTCCCAGCCTCCTGTAGCAGGTTAGCATTCCTTGGAGTCTTGGGGAGAGGCAGGAGAAACAAGGGACTTTTGCAAAATCACGAAAATACTTAAAGCACCCAAAATACAGATCCCAGCTGTGCTCTTGGTGGTTGGAGTAGTTTTCATAAAGCCAGCTAATGCTGGTCTCCAATTGTCAGTGACTTCATGGCTGTAGAAAACCTACTTCAGGATACCTGTTTTAGGAAGGAAGTGTTTTTCCCCTTCAGTCTATTGCTTAATTGTTTTTGTTTTTTTTCGTCTGGAATTAAAAGTCTCAAGAGAAAAACTTGCACCTGTGAGTTTTGTAACAACTGTGCCTTTCTCCCTGCTTTCCCCACCCCTAAATCTTCCTGATTTTTCCTCTCCTCCATCTCTTTTCAGCTATCTGAGGCCAGAAACTGCACAGGGAATATTCCTCAACTTCAAACGTCTGCTGGAGTTTAACCAAGGCAAATTGCCTTTTGCTGCTGCCCAGATTGGAAATTCCTTCAGGAATGAAATCTCACCCCGCTCCGGCCTTATCAGAGTGAGGTACTGCCAACTTCCTCTTTCAGCAGGAGGGGAGGGTACCTGGGAGCAGGGAGCATCTTCCTTTGGCTCCAGGGTTTGTGCAGCATTGTTTCACTTTAGTGCTCTCTCCCAGACGAATCCTGATTATGTGCCTGGTGAGCCTCAGGCTCTACAGATGAATTCACAGTTTAGGTTATAAGTACAGAATTCTAAAATTGGCTTGTGAGAAGTAGAATCTCTGAAATAGTTGTTGTATTAGAGATAAACTCAGTTTCACTGACAGAATTTGGCTTCCATCATAGTCTAAAAGAGTCACGTCCAAGGTAGCTGTGTTCTCTACAGGGCTTTGCTTGTTTAATTATGTTTGTGCAATTTGCTTTGAAACTTAAATCAAAATGTGCTTGACCTTGCAGCAATATTTCCTTGTCTCAGTCCTGCAGATTCTGCAGTTCTACAGCTTGCTCCAGAGAGGAAGTTGGGAGATAACCTGACTCAGGACCAGTGTTTGTGTTGTGAGATCAGTCAAGCTGGAAGGCTCAGGGTTATTGGGAATTACTTGCAGTTCTGTCTCTGGATAAAAGCCTTTCACTCGGGATAATCTCTGTATTTAAACTGATCTATCCTAATTGGAAGTCTCTTCCATATAATTTGGAACAAGGGCTCCCATGCACAGTACGTGTTGTGAACTTGGTAATTGATTATTTTGTGGTGCCATAAATGTCACTGAGAGGCTGTGGCATCTTTAGCACAGAGGGAGCTCAGGAATTTCCTCAGTCCTCCTGTTCTGTTTTGCTCATCTGGAAATGAGAACTTCTCTCATTGAAATCATCATCAGTCAAATATAAATGATATGCTTGTGGCACATTTATTGGAGACTGTTATTATGCAATCACAGCAAATTACACCCTGATGGCTGTGATTTACAGTTAATGATTACCTAGAGCTTTTTTAAAGGTTGTTGATAACGAGCTAATTCAGTGGAAAGTGATTTCAAGCAAGAAGGCTCAGAATCAATCTCTGAGTAAAGATACATTAAAAACAAGTTCTTAAAACAGAATTCGTGCCATTGCTGTGTGCAGCAGTATCATTATCTTCAGGAAATTACCACCTCACCTGGTTATTTTTGGCACCTCTGACATGAGTTAAAGCTACTGATTTAATCAGCAGACCCTGTAAGGAACAACTGCTTCTAATGTGGGCATCACAGCAGTCTGGAAAAACTCTAGAGAACTTCTGGAAGTACTTCCAAAGGTGGTGTTCTCTGCTCTGGTTCACAGTGGTGTTAACTGTGGCCTGGAGAGCTCTAGATGAATCTGTAGAAAGTTTTGTTAGGAATTTGAAGATGAAACAAAATCCAGTGATGAGACTGGTTCATGTTCCAGTCTGCCCATTGTCTTGGCTGGGTCTGCATATGATTTTAAATTAATGGCTCGCTGTGAGAAGCTGAAGCACAATGGTTTATTAGGGTCTAATGCATAAAATATTTTGTGTGTGTGTTTGTTTTCACTAGGGAATTCACCATGGCAGAAATTGAGCACTTTGTGGACCCCAGTGAGAAAAACCACCCCAAGTTTCAGAATGTGGCAGATCTCAACATCCTCCTGTACTCGGCCAAGGCCCAGGTCAGCGGGCAGTCTGCGCACGTCATGCGGCTGGGAGACGCTGTCCAGCAGGTAACCTTCCTCCTGCAGGCTCACCCAGCTTGCTCCTTGCAGTGTTCCTCTCAGGGCTAAGTTACAAAATGGCTTTTTAAAATTAGGGCTCTGACTGAGGTGTCTGTCCAGTCCTGTGTAGGTCTGAACACATGTAGTGCAGTTGGAATATTCTGAATCCAGGACTGAGGTCATGGATCAGCTCCCTGCACTGGGCTTACACAAAGTTTGTGTTGTGTTGGTGCCAGCTGAGGTTTGCTCCCAGATTTATGAGCAGTTTCTCTTCAGTGAATCAGTGAGACTGAGATCTAGGCCTGGCCCTTGCTACCAGAACAGTGCAGGTGGTGCTAGTATAGGGGTATAAGCTAAACTTCACACTTAGCTAGTGAAGAGGGGCAGTAAGGAATATTAACACAAGCAGTATCTGGGAATCTCATATTCAGCTGCTGATCCCCATGAGTACGTGGCTTGCATAATTAGGTGAATCACTACCTGATTAATCTAATTATGAATGAGTTAATTTACCAACCTCCTCTCCATTTCGTCCAACCCCCAAATGTAAAAAAACCCCCAAAACCACCAAAATACTGCCTTTAATAAACATAAGCAAAGCAAAAAATCCCAAAAACCAGAGCCAAAAAAAATAAAAAGAACACCACCCCTCTGTTGTATTGCAGCTGTGAACTGCAGAGTGCAGCTGTTGTAATGCCACTGACTGCACTGCTGCATACAGTGGGGTATTTACAAGTAGGTGATCCTCAGAGCCAGTGGGTGATGAGTCCTGGAGTGACAGTAACTGACTGTTTGATCAGATGGAGATGGTGCCAGTGGCACAAGGTGAATTTGAAGAGATGTAACAGCTTCAGGGGAGACAGAACTTAACCACAAGTTCTATCTGTAACATGTCAGGTTGCCTGCAGAAGTTCAACAAATCATGACTTTTCTTCCTTAGGAATTCATGTGGGTGCTTTCTTCCTGCTTTTTCTCCCTGCAGGGTGTGATCAATAACTCTGTTCTCGGTTACTTCATCGGCAGAATCTACCTCTTCCTCACCAAGGTCGGTGTATCCCCGGAGAAGCTGCGCTTCCGACAGCACATGGAGAATGAGATGGCTCATTATGCCTGTGACTGCTGGGATGCAGAGTCCAAAACCTCCTATGTAAGTGGGCAAAGTGCAAACAGCAAGGGGAACTCCTGTCAGACCTGGTTTATTTCTGGCTTTTTAAAGTTAGGGCTGTGGGTCTGATGTGTCTGTCCAGCTCCATGTTGGTCTGGACACACGTAGTGCAGTTGAAATATTCTGAATCCAGGACCAAGGGGCAGGTCAGCTCCCTGCACAAAGTTTATGAACTGTTCATGCTGCTTTGGTAGGTCTAGGCTCCTTTGCTGGAGCCTGAAGTAGCCTGGGGACACTTCACCGGTCAAATTTCATCTGGAGTTAAAGGAAACTCAGTCCTGGTGCTTTCCAAAGACTGTAACCTCTGTAAAAGCAGTGGGGAAGGATTTGTTTTGCTGGAGGTGTTATTCCAGGGCAGATTGCTTTGGGCTTGAATGCTTGCTCTTCCTTTCCCTCTTCCATGCTGTGAGAAATGAGTTCACTCCTGCCAGTTCAGACAGCTGGTACTGGAAGAAAAATTCCTCAAGGATTTGTTATCATCTTCCTGCTGAGTCATTAAGAGCTTTTTCATTCAAGCCTTGTTGAGTGCCTTTTTTCCCCCATGTATTGTTGGTTGGATTTAGACTCATCACTCGTGATGTTTTATTACAGCACATTAGAGGAATAGCAGCCAGTAAAATTCTGTCAAACTGAAGATTAGGAAATAACCAAACCTCCTGCAGCTCGGATGAGTGATTTGTCTTCATATAGAAAAGACCTGAAGGAATGGCTTCCTCTCAATGTCCATAGCTGACATCCACAAGTTCACAGCCTACCTTTCCAGCCAGCCCAAAAGTGGACATGGTGTGGGCCACACCATGTAAATCAGATTATTCAACTTTGCAAGCCCTGTCATGATGATCAGGACAATGCTCACAGAGCAGGGTGTCCAACAGCCTAACCCAGGAGGGAGCACAGCAATCCCAGGGGTGTGAAAGGAGCACCTTGGGAGCTGGACCATGCTTTGGTTTGTTACTTAACTGACCAAAAATGTTTGTATCAGCTTGCAGTGCTCAGTTGTAAGAAGGGAAGTGGTCTGAACAGCTTAAAATCCATTCTATAAATTTACTACATACACTGGCATGGGTTAAGGGATTTTAAAGATCCAACCCACCTCCCATGGGCAGGGACACCTTCCATTATCCCAGGTTGCTCCTAGTCCCATCCCACCTGCCTTGGACTTCCAGGGATGGGGCAGCCACAGCTTCTCTGGGCACCCTGTGCCAGGGGCTCACCACCCTCACAGGGAAGAATTTTCTTATTTCTAAACCTGCCTCTTTCAGTTTAGAGCCATTCCCCCTTGTGCTGTCACTCCATGTCCTTGTCCAAAGTCCCTCTCCAGCTCTTGGAGCCCCTTTAGGCACTGGAAGAGCCTTCTCCAGGTGGAACAACCACATAAATATGTGTTTTCTGAGAAGTAGCTGTAATGCCCTAATAGTCTAATTTCTGTAAAAATCCTCCAGAATACCCTGAAACACCACGATTGTCAAGCACGGGGATTTTTTCTGTTGACACACCTTTTCTGACACCCTGCTATATCACTCCAACTTTGAAAACCACAGAACATCTGGCTGCCTGTACATCCCACACTGATGTGACAGTGAGTGGGAAGCAGCTGCTGAGCCTTGTCTTACATGGGATTGTCTGTTAGGAAATCCAGAGGGAGGTTGTATTTGCTGCTTCACCAATCCAGTGTGACCGGTGTTCTGAGATTCCTCCTTGCCATACATGCTGAAATACTGAATTAAGAGCTTCCCTTGCATGTGATCTGTGTTGTAGCAGCTCCTAAGCCAGGCTTTTGGCCATTCCAGTGTGATTGATTGTCTGCTGTGTGTCCCATGGCCAAGCAGAGCTCTGGGGACATGATGCCTTGTGTGCCTGTGGCATGTGAGTGATAGGGCTGCGTGCTCTGGCCCCAGCCTGAGCTGTTGGCACAGGGCTATGCTCTGCCAAGCCATGTGGAAAAGCTGGCCCTGAACACAGGCACTGGGTAGATGTCTGATTGTTTCCTCTGGAAACAAATGGAATCACTCAAATGAGGGAGCAACTGGTGAGGGAGGGCTGCTTATTGTAACAGAGCTAATTATGTAGAAAAAACAGTCATGGGAGCAGGGAGGGCTTAAGGGTGAATAAACATATTTGATGGTTAAGTGGACAAAAAAGTGAGTTGGTGAAAGCTTCTAGTTTTGTTTTTTCAGGGTTGGATTGAGATTGTTGGCTGTGCTGATCGTTCCTGCTATGACCTTTCCTGCCATGCCCGTGCCACCAAAGTTCCTCTCATAGCTGAGAAGCATCTCAAAGAACCCATATCCTTTCAGAACAAGCCAGCTTCTCCTCAAGTGGAAAGGGATTGGACAGGGAGATGTCCTGGAGATCTGCACAGCTCTATTTCAAGTTGCATCTGTATATTTAACAGGGAAACCTACAACTACAGGCCAGCATGATTTTGGGAAGTGACCTGGAAAGAATTGAGCATCTGTTACTCCTTTCCTCTCTTGGAGGGAAGTTCCTTCATCCAGTAGTGGAGGAGATGTCTTTGTGTTGTGTAGCAATTACCTTAGACATAACGAAGGAACCAGGCCCTGCTTTCTGTCCTCACAAGCTCCTTAACAGCCTTGTACAGAACAGTCAACATTGTTCAGTTTGAGGCAAATAAGGGAGCCATTGGCAAAGCTTACAAGAAGGATGCCAAGGTGGTGATGGAATACCTTTCCATGTGTGATGAGTGCTACATCAGCGAGATGGAGCAGCTGCTCAACGAGAAAGGGTGAGTTCTGTGTGTGTGGTACCTTCCTCTGACACCCTGATGTGGGCCCCAAAGGGCTGCTGCATTTATTTGAGCCACCTGAAACCAGTTTCCTTGTGAGAGCAGGCTGTGTGGGTCATCTGAGATGTTTGAGTGCTCTCACCAGGCATTGCTGGTCACCCATCAACGTATCTCTGGGTGTATGCACATAAATATTTGTTTGTCTGTGTGGGAATGAGCTGCTGGCTTTAGTAGGATCATCCCAGAAGAGAAAGAGTTCAGTGAAATGGGAATTGTTTACCAGCTTCCCCACTGGTTTGAGAGTGGACCAGGACTGACTTAAAACTTTAAAATTAATAAAATAATCCTGTGACTGATGGAACAAAGTAGTTAAATGAGAAGCAAAACTTGCCTGAGTATCCTCCAGTGTTTAGTGAGCTGCTTTAGGACCTGTTACAGCCTTTGGTTTACTGTGGCAGGAATTTGTATGATTTTCTTTGACCTGGCTTCCTAACAACACATGCAGGAACTGAAAATATGAGAAGTCTTTACAGTTGTCAGATTTGGCTGAAGCAGGCCAACAGCTGTGTGTTCGGGGAAAGCTAATGGTGCAATAACAAAAAAATAATTTCCTGCTTGAAATGGTACAAGATGTAGGATCAATGAATACATTACAGAATGATAACACATCTTTCTTTCTTCCCCTGAGATAAAATGTATTTCTTTCACATCTCCATGAAGAAGTGTAGAAAAAACCAGTAGCACTCAAAATGGGCAGAGAAGTTATTGCAGAGAAGAAATTTAGTCCATCCAGAATCTCCCTGAAATAGTTCAGTAGATGAGTTACAAGCAATATCCCTGGTTTTATTGATAGTCCAGTGCCTGCTTTGTGTTCCTCCCTTTTTCTCTTTGGTATGTAGGCTTCATCCTGAGAATTTCCCAATTGACTTTGCTTCAGGCTGTTAACCACAGCAAAGTTCACTGTGATTATGAAAATGGTTGCTTTTAATGTACATGTAGTAATTTTATTATTAATGCAAATTTCTTTTAATGGGTATGCTACATGTTTCTTTCATCTCTGGGGTTTTCCCTGGCTTCTGTCATCCCACTCTCAGAGTCAACCGAGTGATGCAATTAAGGAAATAAAACTTGTTTGTTTATTGCTGTAGCTTTTAAATTACTTCTTTTTCCTTTGCAGGGAATTCACTCTTGAAACTGAAGGGAAAACTTTTCTATTAACAAAGGACATGGTTACTGTGAAGAGATTTCAGAAAACATTACATGGTAAATTTGATTCTTTGTTGTTTGATCATCATCAGGATACACTTCGAGTATGAGCTTTATTGGTAGCATTGTCCTGTTAATATTGTAACACAGCATAGGAAAAATACCAAATGTAATTTCCTTGAAATTTAAGAGTGAGAAGGTTTTTGGAAAGTCAGTGACTGCATCTCCACAGAGCTTTTGTCCTGATACAGGAAAGGGGGCTAGAACAAAACTTTCCAAAATGCATGGGTTTAGTTCTTCAAAGAAGCCAGAGAAAGGGCCTTGAGTTGTTTTCTACAGCCTAAATACATCATGTACATAAGCTAAGTCCAAATCTCTATTTCAGGTATTTGTATTTAGAGCAGAAATGTTTAATCTTTTATTCCATGTACTCATCTACATGTAACCAGGACTTCGGAGCAGAAAGACATCATCACAGCCACAGCAGCCACATCTTTTTCTTGTCTAAACACATTTTGAATGGTGATGTGTGTTATTTTGTGTTCCAGTGGAAGAAATCATCCCAAATGTCATTGAGCCCTCGTTTGGCATTGGAAGGATCATGTACACAGTGTTCGAGCACACATTCCGCATCCGGGAAGGAGACGAGCAGAGAACGGTGAGTGCCCCTGAGGCTGGGCCAGCTGCAGGCACCTGCCCTCCCCTGACATTCAGGGAGAGGGCTACAAGAGCACACTGCACAGTGCCCAGTAGAGATGGGAAAGCCCAGCTGGGCTGTGGCATTGCTGGTTTTGCCAGAGTACATGTCATTTTTACATGAGAGTATTCTGGGGCCCTGTGTGCATGAGGCTGTGGCTGGATTCCTGGCAAGGGGTGAGAAATTCCTCCTTCTGGATCCACACTTGGCAGTGTTCCATTGCTCAGGGAAAGGCATATCGTCAGTGTTTAGTTTCCTTTCTTGCTGCTGCTTTTCCTGGAATCATACTTCTGTGCAGCAGGATGGACAATGAACTGTTTGCTCAGTCCTCTGTGAAATTCAGCCTTCTCTGGTTCTGGACACCCCTAAAACCTTGGCCTGAAGCTTTGTTGTAGCAGGGGGCCAGAGGGAAGTGTGTGTTACAGACAGAGCTTCCTCCAGCCAGTGCCCAGGTGTGGTGCTCTGTGCCATTGCTGGTGGCACATGAGAAGCTGGCTGGAAGTTTGGTGCTGCTTCCTGCTCATTGTTCCTGGCTCCTGGACTGTGTTCATAAAAAAGAAATGTAACATAATAAAAGTGCTTCTTTGTGTCTCTGGGTGCCACAGCATGTGGTACATTTATGAATGGGGGAACAAGGCTCAGGAGCCCAGAGTTAGGACACAGCTGACTTTGAATCCCAAGCTGCTCCTGAAGTATAAAATATTGGATTTACCTTCCCTCTAGTACCCATTTACTTTCCATGTAGCCTGGACTGCTTTGTATTATGGTACATCTCACATGCATTGCTTCTGTGCCTTTTATACCTTGCTGATTGCCAGGAAAGATCTTATTATTTTTCCCTCACTTCTGGCACATTTTTATTTTCTGAGGGTGTCTGTGAAGAGTTCTAAAAACATTTTTGCTGCATATGCTCCACGTGTGTGGAGTCTCAAACAGGAAGTTTGGTTTAGACTGTGCCTAGGACTAAATCTCCTGGAAAGACACCTCCACCCTTAATTATTTGTAATTCAGATGAGGTTAAATTTCTTTAGGAGGGCTCTAATAGACCCATTCTGGTGGGAGGTAACATTTAGGTGTCAGGAGATATGGGGGAATGGAGGCTGAAGAAAACCAGTCCTGCTCCACTGGTGTGAGATGTCACTGCTGATGTCCTAGAGTAGGCCAGAGACTCTCTTGGAACACTCACCCTGCCTCCAGCCTCAGTCAGAGCTTATTCTCACCTCCTAAGAGTCTGATCTGACCATTAAACTTGTATTTATTGACTTGTGCTTTTCCTTTTTCCCACAGTACTTCAGCTTCCCAGCTGTTGTAGCACCGTTCAAGTGCTCCGTTCTTCCTCTGAGCCAGAATCAGGAATTCATGCCTTTTGTCAAGGAATTATGTAAGTGTGTTAAGCACTTTTGGGCTGATGGGGCTGTGCACTGGAAAGAGAGGGCTCTCAGAATTGCATTGGGATCATGTGGCTCTCCAAAGTGCACAGGGAGAATTGTTGACCTGAACCAGCTGAGTATCCACAAGCTTTGGGTATCAAACTCTTCAGCTATACTCAAAAAACCCACCACCATGATTGTCTCTGTGTTGGTTTGGAGTGTAAAAGTTTGCTTTTTTTCCTTCTTTGTCAGAAATAAATCTTTCCCACTGCTTAGGAGAAGCTGGAGCAGTGGGGGTTTTTGTTTTGTTGTTAAAGTTTGCTTTGCTTTTATTGGCCACCTAATTTGAGTCTCTCCCAGAGCTGATGAGCCTGCAACCATTCTGTCCAACTGCCCACTGGTAGTGGGCATCATGGGGAAAGATAGGGGCCATAAAACTGAGCAGAGGAAGGGTAGGAACAGGGGTTGCATGTCAGACAGTGCCTTTTGCTGTCAGCACCAGTTCTGCCTGGGACTTGGTCACCCTGCTCTGGATGTGCCCTGCACACTGAGCCTGGGGTTTGTGGTAAAGCAGAGTCATGGCACTGATGACAAGGGGAAAAACTTGCTGAGTTTGCACTGGGAGTGAGTTGTAGTGAAATGTGGAGAGCTGGAAGAGCAGGGTGGGTTTGACCCTGTGGTCCTACAAAGAATGGAACACTGGGTGTTCTGTCAGAGTAAAATTGGGGCTCTGAGATGTTGCTTGCACCCGGGACAGGTGGTGCCTCATGGGGTGATGCCTAGAGAGGCTGACCTGGAACAGAGGCTAGACAGTGTTAAAGGAATAAAGTAGGGATTTATTAAAAGGCCTTCAAAGGATACACCTTGGGCAGCACAAGAGCCTGGCCATGGCTCCATCCAGGATGGACCCAAGATGGACTCTGAGTCACGAGTTTTCACACTTTTATAAGTTTTGGTCCATTTCCATATTGGGGTTGATTGTCCAATTACAGCTCCAGGTTATGCAGTCCCATCCTCCCAGATTGCTCTCCTCAATTCACTGTTGTTTGTACTTTTTGAGCCTGAAGCTGCAGCAGTGTCCTTGGTTCTGGGGCTGGAAAAGGATTGTTTTGTCTGACTGAACTGTGAGGAGAACTTGCTAACACTCTATATGAAGTTCAGAGTCACACACTAAGGCAGTAGAGAATCTGAAAAATACAAAAGCTAAAGCTTAAGGCATCAGGGGTACGGGGAGCCTGTGCTGGGGCCGTGTAAGGATCCCTGCTCTGTTCCCTGCAGCCGAAGCACTGACCAGGAACGGGATCTCCCACAAGGTGGATGATGCAGCGGGGTCCATCGGCCGGCGCTACGCCCGCACGGACGAGATCGGCGTGGCCTTCGGCATCACCATCGACTTCGACACCGTCAACCGCACCCCGCACACGGCCACGCTGCGCGACCGCGACTCCATGCGCCAGATCCGCGCCGAGGTGAGCGCGGCACACAGCTCACACAGCTCACAGAATTCACACAGCTCACACAACTCAACTCACACAGCTCACGGAATTCACACAGCTCACGGAATTCACACAGCTCTCACAGCTCACACAGCTCAACTCGCACAACTCACACAACTCACATAGCTCACACAGCTCACACAACTTACACAACTCACATAAATCACAGAATTCACACAACTCACACACACAACTCACACAACTGAACTCACAGAACTCATATAACTCATAGAACTCGCACAACTCACACAACTCACCTCACAGAACTCTCACAACTCACAGAATCACTGGGTTCAAAGAG
>VYZP01009030.1:0-16282 GCA_013400635.1 Hypocryptadius cinnamomeus
GCCAGTGCCAGTGCCAAAAAATTTTGCATTTGTTTCCAGTGTTGATTTCCTAAGTAAGAAGTGTCAGGGTTAAACTTTCACAATTTTCACACCTTTTGATCTCCAGTTGGCATAAAAAAGCAGCCTTGGCTCAGCAGCTTGGTCATGGTTGGGATGAGCTTGGAAAATGCGTTTGCTCACTCCACAGAGTATCTCAAACTCGAATTTGGGGATGACTCTGAAATAGTGGAATATTTTCCTTTTCATTCTAAAGCATTTCAAGTATTTCTTTTTTCCCCCTCTTTTCAAACAAAAATTGTCCATCCTTTTCCTTTGGTTTGGGATTTAATGGGTGGACAGGAGCTGTATGTGGCACTGTTCCCAGCCAGCTCAGGGATCCCTGCAGAGGCTGGTGGGGAGGTGGAGGGAAGCACAGCTCCTCTGTTCAGCGCAGAGTCCAGCTGCGTGGGGTTTGTGTTGTTGGTTTGTTTTAGGTCTAGGCCATGTGAGATCTGAGCTGGGATGGAGCATGACTCACACACCCCGTGGGAATTCAATGGCTCCTTCTATCAGCCTTCAGCTTTCCTTATGATGGGCATCCCGGGCCTGGAAGCCCTTCACCCCTGGATCTCCATCCCTTTCTGTGCCCTCTACCTTTCTGCCCTCTTGGGGAACTGCGTGATCCTGTTCATCATCAGGAGGACCCCGAGTCTCCACGAGCCCATGTACTACTTCCTGTCCATGCTGGCCATCACCGACCTGGGCTTGGCTCTCTGCACCCTGCCCACCACCCTGGGCCTCTTCTGGTTCGACGTGCGCAGCATTGGCTTCGACGCCTGCCTCACCCAGATGTACTTCATCCACATCCTGTCCTTCATCGAGTCCTCGGTGCTCCTGGCCATGGCCTTTGACCGCTTCATTGCCATCTCCCACCCGCTGAGGCACCCGGCCATCCTGACCCAGAGCACTGTGCTGAAGATAGGCCTGGCCATCGTGCTCAGGGGGATGCTCTCGCTGCTCCCCATTCCCTTCCTGCTCAAGAGACTGACCTACTGCGGCAAGACGGAGCTGTCCCACTCCTTCTGCTTCCATCCCGACATCATGAACCTGGCCTGCGCAGACATAAAGGTCAATGTCTTCTACGGCATGATCATTCTCTTATCCACGGTGGGGATGGACTTCATCTTCATCGTGCTGTCCTACATCCTCATCATCAGAACCGTCGTCAGCCTCACCACCAAGGAGGAGTGTCTGAAGGCTCTGAACACCTGTGTCTCCCACATCTGTGCTGTCCTCGTGTTCTTCATCCCCATGATCGGACTGTCCATGATCCATCGCTTTGGCAAGAACGTTCCTCCCCTTGTTAACACCTTGGTGGCCTACACCTACCTCATCATTCCCCCCGCTCTCAACCCCGTGATCTACAGCATAAAATCCACCCACATCCGGGAGGCTCTGCTCAGGGCCCTGTGCAGGAAGCGTGCCTCTGACTGGTAGTTTCCTCCTCCAGTTCTGCCAGAGAGTGCTGATGGACTGGGTTCTCTGTCACACCTCTGGGACTGGGCTCTCTGTCACACCTCTGGGACTGGGCTCTCTGTCAGACCCCTGGGACTGGGCTCTCTGTCAGACCTCTGGGACTGGTTCCTTGGTCAGAGCTCTTGGCCTGGTTTCCCAGCCAGAGCTGGTGGACTGCTCTCCTGGTGCTCCATCCATGCAGGTCACTGTCAGAGGAAAGAACTGCAGGTCCACTGGGGTGCTGTCCCCCAGCCCAGAGCTGTGAGCTTTCATGTTATGTCCTAGCATGGTGCTTTCCTCCCTTCTTGCACAGAGCATTTCTCATTAGGCCTTGTTGGGGGGCCCAGAGCACTCTCAGCCCCTCTGAAAAACATGCTCAGCCATCATCCATTTGTTCAGAGTGCCGTGCCCATCCCCAATGGGAAAACAGCTGCTTGTGCATCTCTTTTGGAAGTCTTTGATCCTCACCAGCTCGCCAAGTCTAATTAATGTCCCAGTCATTGTTCTGCAGTGAGTGTCATGTATGTGCAGCATCTGCAATAAAATCCATCTATTCCTTGTGAAAGGTCAGAAGATTTCAGGAAGCCTTTTTTTCTGTCTATATCATGCAGAAAGATTAGGTTGGAGTTGCCTAAAATCTTCAGGGTGTGCTGCAGATGAGCAGGACTGGATGAGCCAGGTGTGTGTCTGGATGGGCTTGGGGGTCTGGTGGGGCTGGAAGCTGTCTTGCAAAAAAAGAGGAGTTCAAAAACATTGTAGGAATGGCTAAACTTCCTGACACTCAGGCCCACGTGCTGCTGCCTTCCATCTGAGCTCTGCTGGTGCTGGCTGTGCCCCCCAGTGGGATGGGAGGAGATCCCCCGGGACATCCACAGGTGGGAGATGACAGCATGTCCCAGCACCTCCTTGCTCTGCTGGAGGCTGGGTGTGAGCCAGGCAGGCAGAAAGGTTTCATGGTTCTCCTGGCTCCCACAGACAGAATAAAGTGTCCCAAAGGCATAGAACAGAATCACAGAACCACTAGGGTTGGAAAAGCCCTCCCAGAACCGTGACTATCCCCACCTTGTCACTCACACCAGAGCACCGAGAGCCACGTCCAGCTGTAAGCATTCCACTCCTCCAAAAGGCAGAGCTGTAGTTCTGCTGATCTCAAACCACGTTTTGGCCAGTCTTGAGCACGGTGCAGAAGAAGCAGCAACAGTCAGTGTTTACCTGGGAGGGATGAAGCAGCAAAGGCACCGGGACAGGATCCCAGCCCTGAACTGTCCTGGTTTTGCCTGACACTGAGCACTTCACCAGCCCAGATCAGACTTTCTATCCTGCTCCACATGTGCAGTAGCTGGAGAGAAAAAAACGGAGATAAAAATAATGCGGAAACAGCTCCATAAAAAAGCAGCAAGAGGGCAGGGAGGATTCCTAAGGGGAGGACTCCCAGGCCACGGCTTGCTCTGTGTTGTGCTCATTATCTCGCTGTGTCCCAGTGTCCCTTGCCCAGGGTGAGACACCAACAGCCCCCAGGAGCTCAGCCTGGGGAGCAGCTCCCACTGGCACTGGGGAAGGGGAGAGCTCTGCTCAAATACCTCTGATCTAAACTGGAGCTTGCAGGAAAAATTAACACAAGAGAAGAACAGCCAGCAGAAAAGAGCTTTGCTGTGGAGATGCCTGGCTTGCAGCATCCTCACACGGGATTCTGAAATTGATGATTGAGAATTCTGAGAAGATTCTGAGTCTGCTCCCATTTTGAAAACTTCCAGAGTTCATTCCTGGATGTCCGTGTTTCCTGGCTGCTGCTGTTCTCCAAAACGGCTCAGAAACAAAAACCCCGAGGAGCCTCTGCCACAGTAAGAAAATGTTTGTGGGGGAGTTGGAGGGCAAAGTGTGGGGCATTTATCAGCACATCTGTCAACACAGCTGGAGAGTGGGGTGGAGGGAGAATGAAAGAGGGAGACATAAAGGTTGGAGGGGAGAGGAAGCAGAAGGGAAAAAGGGAGAAGGCAGAGAAGGAGAAAGAAGGAGAGGAAAGATGGGAGAGCTGGGGTCATTCAGCCTGGAGAGAAGGCTCCAGGAGAGCTCAGAGCCCCTGCCAGGGCCTGAAGGGCTCCAGGAGAGCTGCAGAGGGACTGGGGACAAGGCCTGGAGGGACAGGAGCCAGGGAATGGCTCCCAGTGCCAGAGGGCAGGGCTGGATGGGATCTTGGGAATGAGGAATTGTTCCCTGGCAGGGTGGGCAGGCCCTGGCCCAGGGTGCCCAGAGCAGCTGGGGCTGCCCCTGGATCCCTGGCAGTGCCCAAGGCCAGGCTGGACACTGGGGCTGGGAGCAGCCTGGCACAGTGGAAGGTGTCCCTGCCACGGCAGGGGAAGGAATATGATGCACTTTAAGGTTCCTCCCAACCCAAACCATTCCATGTTTCTTTAACGAGGCAGGGATTGGTCAAAGGTTGGGCTCAATGATCCTGGGTTTCCAGCCTCAGTGACTCTGTGATTTACTGCTGGGGGTGCTGCTTGCATCCTCCTAGGAAAATAAACCTGCATTTACTGGTGTTTCAAAGACACGGATCCAGTTTCCACCTCTGCTGAAAGCCAGGCCCTCACAGCACCCGCTCTGCCCACCAGCAATCCCAAATCCTGAGCCATTCATGAAAATCTGACTACGTTTATCAGTGCCAGAGAATTAGAGATAAACGGAAGCATCATCAGGGCTTGTTTCAGTGCCTGTCTCACAGCCCCATTCCCTCAGGGAAATGATCAGGAGGGCAGAAGTTTTCCAGTGGGACTCAGGTAATTCTGTCAGGGCTGGCAGCTGAGGTGCCTCAGTACCTGCTGGTGATTACTGAGGCTCCTTGTTCATTCCATTTGTGTCTTAATTCAAATGCTTGGCTGACAACATCATCCCTGGAATAGATTTTGGGCACAGTGACAGCAACAGTGCTCCCACACTGTGTGTAAATCGGGTATAAAAAGATACAATGTGAGTCCTACTTGTTATACATCCGAGATGGAAAAGCCCCACATCAGGAGAATAAAGCCTGATGCTATTTTAGGCTTTCAGCACAGATGTGCAATAAAAAAATCCCATGTTTCACAACCCAACATTACTTATAAAATAAATATCTCCATTAATAACCTGCAGAGCTTGTCATAAAGCCCCTTTGCATCATTGATTTGCACAGATTGGGCAGAAAGGAATAACCAGAAAGCTCAGGCTGAGCTTGACCTTGTGCTGCCCATGCAGGGCAGAAGGGATGGTGGGTTTATTCCTGCACAGGTACTGGCTTGGTGCCTGAAAATAGAAAGGTACCTAAAGCAAAGCCTTTTCTGTATCTTCAGGCCATTATCCTTGGATCACAGCACTCCTGGAAAATCTACAAACACAGAATAAGGTAAATAATCAGATTTTTTTTTTTTAAACAGATATTATCTTTTTTCCATATGTGTTTTTCATAGGATGAAAATCCAATTTGTATGTGCAAAAAAAAATTTGAAAGATCCATGTCTTCCTGTGCCTGTGAGCTGTTCTGGGAAGGGCTGGGTCGTGGGAGGCAGCACTGCCAGCTTCAGCCTCACTGAGCACATTTCTGACAGGCCACCACAGCACATATGGAAAAAATCAAGCAGCACTGAAGTATTACAGAAAGCACTAAAAATCTGCCGGGTTTTTTGTTATCATTTTAAATTTTGTCCTTTAAAAAGAAAAGCAAACAAGTTCAGCTGATGGGTTTATTATTCAAAAGGTTGATTTTACAGTGTTCTGCCTTTTAGAGAATTCAGGCAATTCCTGTTCGAACTCAAATGTCAGCATTTTGTCACTGCATATGTTGTTGCACAGAGCCATAACGGGGTAAAAAACCGGGAGAAGAGCTCTCTGCATCAGCGTGGCAGCTCTGAGAATCCCAGGAATGGCTCTGTGGGATCCCAAGCCATGGGAAAGGTCTTGTAAAAAGTCCCGTTTGCGTTTCCCTTGCAGCAGGAAGTGCCCGGGCATAGCATGAGCGGCCCTGGCGCTGAGGGCCATGCCCTTCTCCAACAGCTCTGAGCTCAGCCCGTCCTTCATCCTGGCCAGCCTCCCGGGGCTGGAGGCGGCGCAGTCCTGGATGGCCATCCCGCTCTGCTCGGCCTACGTGCTGGCAGTGCTGGCCAACGGCGCCGTGCTGCTGGTGGTGCGCGCCGAGCCCAGCCTGCACGCGCCCATGTACTTCTTCCTCTGCATGCTGGCCGCCATCGACCTGGCGATGGCCACCGCCACCGTGCCGCGCATCCTCTGCTTCTACTGGTTCGGCAGCCGGGAGATCAGCTTCGCCGCCTGCCTGCTGCAGATGTTCCTCATCCACGCGCTCTCGGCCGTCGAGTCCACCGTGCTGCTGGCCATGGCCGTGGACCGCTACGTGGCCATCTGCCACCCGCTGCGGCACGCCGCCGTGCTCACCAACGGTGCCACGGCCAAGATCGGGCTGCTGGCCGTGGCCAGGGGAGTGCTTTTCTTCCTGCCGCTGCCCCTGCTCCTCCTGCCCCTCCCCTTCTGCGGCTCCCGCGTGCTGTCCCACTCCTTCTGCCTGCACCAGGACGTGATGAACCTGGCCTGTGCCAACACCATGCCCAGCGTGGTGTACGGGCTCACCGCCATCCTGCTGGTCATGGGGCTGGACGCCGTCCTCATCTGCCTCTCCTACCTCCTCATCCTCAAGGCCGTCCTGCGCCTCGCGGCCTGGAGGGAGCGGCTCAAGGTGTTCAGCACCTGCATCGCCCACATCTGCGTGGTGCTGGCCTTCTACGTGCCCCTCATCGGGCTCTCCGTGGTGCACAGGTTTGGCAAGGACCTGGCTCCGCTGGTCCACATCATCATGGGCAACATCTACATCCTGGTGCCCGCTGTGCTCAACCCCATCATCTACGGGGTGAGGACCAAGCAGATCCAGAGGAGGATCCTGAGTTTGATCCACGTCAGTGCCAGAGCTCCCCGGTGACCCGAGCCTGGCCGCTGCCCCGTGTCCTCACCCTGGCTCACCTCGTTTTACATCAGAGCCTTTGGTGCCAGACTGTCCTCTCCGTGTGCTCTGAGGTGCTGCCACCAGGCAAAAGCTGATTGTAAACTCCTTCCGAGAGTGTCTGCCCTCACCAAACTCAGAGAGAAATTACTGCAGTGATCTAAATCTAAGCCCGACCTGGCAGGTTCCACAAGAAAGGAAAAGTGACTCAGCAAACTTACACAGATGTCCCAACACTGCACCTCTTGGTTCCCTTCTCACCTCTAACAGTGGCAGAGCAGAGAAAATGCTGGATGGTTTGGGATGATTTAGTTAATTCATTGTTTTCACACGGGGCACAGTCGCATCCCAGAAGTTTTGCCAGAAAATTTGCATGTAGCATCATTCTTTAAGTAAAAAAATTGTAGGACACCTGTCCAAAGTGACATTACAGATGCAGAAAGGCATTTCAGACAAAGAACATCCACCTCTGTGGTCTTGTTCTGACCTGCTGTATGCTCTGTCAAGACCCCTTAACCTCCTCATAGCAGATGCTGTGGAAAAACTTCAGAATCAGAGGTACTGGTAGCAACTGTAAAAATAATTTAAATTAGTAATTGTATTCAATAAAATGAAAACACCTCAAGGGAAAAAAATAAGCAAGTTATAAATGTCAGTGATGATTCCAAGCTGAAGGAAGTCTCGTTGCCAAGCCAAAGGTGTTCCACACTGGGAATTCCTGAAATGTCCTAGGTGTCACTAGCACCACTGAACAGAGTCTGGCACCATCCTCTGGCACGCCTTGGAGAGAGGTGTATGGATTGATGAGAACCCCTCTCAGTGCTCTCATCATCATGGGCTGTGGTTTCACACTCGAGGTGAAATCAGGGATGTTCCCACCGGAGCAGACACAGAGATCCCTCAGGGAGGGGCTGCAGGGAGCGCCAGGGCTGAGCCCCCGTTTGGTCACCGTGGGTTTGGCTGCCCCAGGAGGGGCACAAGGCCCTGCCCAGACCTTTCTGGGGGAGCTGCAGCAGCACTGGTCTGACCTGCACTCCATCAGGAGGCCCAGGTGCTCTCACACCCCAGTGTCTCCATTAGCATACCAGAATCCCAAATCCCTGGTGCTGGCAAAGCNTGGACTGACTCTCTAGGACAGAGGTCCCAGAGCTCAGGGGCCCTTGGCCATGACTTTGGATGGGAGATCTCACCAAGATCTCACTGATCTCACTGGGGGAGACAAGATCTCCCCCAGGTCTCACTGGGGGCTCTGCCAGGGCCCCCAGTGCTGCAGTGTTTGGTGGAGTTTGGTGCAGTTTCCTCCCAGTTCCAATGAATGCTGAGAGTAAAACAAACCTCATTTTTGTAGTCAGTGCTGGTACAGCTTCAGTCTTGGTATAACCTTTTCTGCTAAATCCAACCCCAATCTATTTCAAAATAAATACTTTCATTTAGGTGAGTTACAAATGGTTCTCATCTGAGACTTCAAGGCAATTCTGTCCCCTGTCATTTTTGGCATATTCTGGTTTAATAGAGCTTATAAGGGTAAAAAAATCATAAAAATGAAAACAATCTGTACCTGCCTAATGTGATTTGGGAAATGTGAATGAATTTTTCAGAGGCATTATGGGTCTAAACCCTTTTCAGGTGGCCATGGCACTGAGAAATGGCTCCTGCTCATTCCCCATATGTTCCTTTTTTTTTCCTCTTGTGCTGAGAAAAAAATTAATAAAGAAAAATGAATGAACTACCCCGGAATGCTGTATTGTATTTTCTAGTCATTTATTTCTCAGAGAGTTAATAGAGGCTCGGAGCAGGAAGGCATGATGGATTGATTTCTCCTGGGTGCAGATAAAACTCACTCACATCTTGTTTTCCAAAGTTTAGTCGTGGAGTGCTGCTTTGCTGGGGAACAGAACGTGCTGGAACATGGCACTTGTCTTTGCCAAAGAACACGGCAGCACCTTCCTCCTGGAATGTCCAGTGCTGAGGGCCCAGGCCACCTCTCCTGCAGCAGAAGGAAAACCTCAGCCACACCATGGGGACACCCAGCCCACATCTCCTCTGTGAGCGAGGCCAGAGCCAGAGGTGGGGCTGGCCCAGCTTAACTGGGAAGGGTTGGGTTCACTTGGCTGAAAAGGGAAGGGTTGGGACAAGGTGAGGGAGGGAGAAAAAGGAGGATGAGAGAGGTGGGAAGAGGATTGGAAGTCACAGGAGCCTGGAGGTGGCAAAAGAGGCAACAAGGACACACACAGAGCTGTAGCAGTTGGAGATCTCCTAGAAGATCTCCTGGCATCTATCTTCTAGAAGATCTCCTCTGACCTCCAAGTATTCCTTTCTCCTCTCCTCTCCTCTCCTCTCCCAGTTACTAAGGTTGGAAAAGCCCTCCAAGATTGACTCTGACCATTAACCCATGTCCCAAAGCACCACATCCATGGTTTTAGAACACCTGCAGGGATGGGCACTGCAAAGCTCCCTGGGCAGCCCCTGCCAAGGCCTGAGCACCCTTTCCATGGGCAAATTCCTGCTGCTGTCCAAGCTGAGCCTGCCCTGGCCCAGCCTGAGGCCGTTCCCTCTGCTCCTGTCCCTGTTCCCTGGCAGCAGAGCCTGATCCCCACCCTACCCTTCCCCAGCTCCATTGCCCTTCTCTGGGCAGTTCAAGGTTAAATTTGGGTTTAATTGCTGGGTTTGCAATTAAGACTGTTGTAGTAGGCATTAATGATCCTTTCCAAACAACAGCAACCTTCCCCTTCTCGGCTGCTTTTCATCCCCAGCTCTAACCCAGGCGTGGAGAGGAAAGTCAGGAGCACCATCCCCATTGCACAGATGGAGGATGATGATGTAACTAGGCAGATTTGGGAACCTGAACCATGTTTGTTCAGTTCACTTGGTGCTGGGTGTCACCCTGCACCCCCTGGGCTGTGCTGTGCGGAGCTCGGGCAGTGCAGCCCCTCTGTGCCAAATCTTCAGCAAAGCCAATTGCAATCAAAACGTTGAGCAAATAAACCCCTTCCATTACTGGGGACTGTATCCAACCCCAAGGCAGCTGGGAGACTCTGGGACAGTGGTGGGAAAGGTGGGGAAGGGGCTGGAGCACAAGGGAGCTCAGCCTGGGCCCTTGTGGCTCTGCACAAGTCCCTGCCAGGAGGGGACAGCCGGGGAGGTCGGGCTCTGCTGCCAGGGAACAGGGACAGGAGCAGAGGGAACGGCCTCAGGCTGGGCCAGGGCAGGCTCAGCTTGGACAGCAGCAGGAATTTGCCCATGGAAAGGGTGCTCAGGCCTTGGCAGGGGCTGCCCAGGGAGCTTTGCAGTGCCCATCCCTGCAGGTGTCCCCTGGAGGTGGCACTCAGTGCTCTGGGCTGGGGACAAGGTGGCCATGGGGCACAGCTGGCACTCCATGGGCTGGCAGGGCTTTGCCAGCCCCAGGGATTTGGGGATTCTGGTCTAGTGGAAGGTGTCCCTGCCCATGGAAGGTGGTTGGAACTCACTGTTCTATCAGGTTCCTTCCAACACAAGCCCTTCTATAATTCTGTGATGGCTCTTAGATCTCCTCCAAATCAAAACATTGGAAGAAAGCAGGTACAGAACAGCAAAGCACAGCCTTGTTTGCGAGGTCATCGGCACTGAGCGGGTTAAAAACTGCCACCTTCTCTGGCTTCTGTCTCTAATTACGCCTGAAGTAGCGGGGGAGATGCAGAGCTTCCTGCTGGGATTGATGTGTCAGGCAGAAAAACATCTCAGGTCTCTGTAGAGCAGAGTCCCCTGGAGAGCCGGGGGCGGTGAGCGTTTAGGGCTGGGGCAGCGATCCTCGCTCTGCAGGAAGGGCTCTGGTGCCATGGGGCAGCCCCACTCCTGCCTGCCACTGCTTTTCCTGGGAGCTGTGTTCCCTGTCCCTGTGCTCCCCACAGATGAATGAAGTTTTAGGGAGAGCACCATCAGCAGAGGCAGCTGCCTGGGAGGAGGTGAAGAAGAAAATTGTCAGGACTTGAGATTCCTCAGATGTTTAAAGCCACATGGAAAAAATGGGGAATGTCCCCAGAGTGCAGGTGGCCCCCAGCCCAAAGCACCTGTGAGGGTTCCAGCACAGCCCAGCTCCAGCTGTGACTGGGGCCGTGCTGGGACGGGCTGGGATGGCCACAGGGTGACATCTGTTGGGACCAGAGCCCAGCTTGGCTGCATCAGACCCTCAGGGGTGTCCACTAGACCAGAATCCCCAAATCCCTGGGGCTGGCAAAGCCCTCCCAGCCCATGGAGTGCCAGCTGTGCCCCATGCCCACCTTGTGCCCAGCCCAGAGCACTCAGTGCCACCTCCAGGGGACACCTGCAGGGATGGGCACTGCAAAGCCTGGCTCTGTTCTGGGACACTGCTCACCCCTCTGCTGCCTGCAGGTCTCTCCATCAGGTCCAGGAAGGCTTCCAAAGATCCAGTCAGGCTGGGGACATAGGCTGGAGTGCACTGCAGGGCTCCTTAAGGGATCCTTTCTGGATTAGGGAGTAGCAGCTGAGCAGTGTGCAGGGTGTGAGTGAGTCCCTGTCCTTAGGGGCAGAACAGGTACCTCTGGAGCGTGGGCTTGTGGGCCAGGGGGACTGGGGCTGTCAAATACTCTGGCACTGGCCCTTTTGGCCTGAAATCCATTGTTTCTTGACCAAGAGGAGCTCTTGGCAGCTCAGTTTACACTGAGGAGCAGCACAGTGCTGTCAAACGTCCTTAGAGCTCAGGGTGGTGACGAGGATCCATCTCATCACTAAGCACACCTCAGGAAGGTTTACTTCAGACCAGCTCTCCTCTGGTCTCCTGGGCTGGTCTCCTTTTAGACACTGGACAGTAGCAAGTGTGCATCTCAGGCAGTCTTGCTGTTCCATTTATCCAGGAGGAATCCAGTGTGCTCCAGGAGAGCCCCACCAGGAGGGACAGGACACTTCCAGAGAGAGCTGCCAGGACCCTCATTTCACAGGGGCCCTCCTGACCCACTGCAAGCAGGGGCCAAAGGCTGTGGGGGAAATCTCAGCTTCCAGACCCCCATCTCACCAGTCTCTGCCACTGGCCAGGTCCAGAGTGCTTGATGCTCTTTTTTTCCCACAGGACAGAAAGCTCTCAGCATAGGCAACAGCCAAGAAGGGTTCATGTCTCTGAGCATGAACCTGCATGACCCCTACTGCCTCCTCCCACCCTCCTCATTTCCTCCTCACTGGTATCCCTGGGCTGGAGGAGGAGCAGTTCTGGATTGCCTTCCCCTTCTCCATCATGGCATGGCCCTGCTGGGGACATCTCCCTTCTCCTCATCACCAGGGCAGAGCCCAGCCTGCACGAGCCCATGCTCCTCTTCCTGGCCATGCTGACCTGGCCCTGTCACCTCCACACTGCCCAAAGTGCTCAGCACCTTCTGGCTGGGCTCCAGGGGGTTGGGTTTCCCTCCTGTCTTGCTCAGATGTTCTCCATCCAGGCCCTCTGCAGGGTGGAGTCAGGTGTGCTCGCAGCTTTGGGTCGTTCCCTGGCTGTTTGCTGCCTGCTGGGGCACCCAGCACCCCTCAGTGCCCACGGTGGTGGCCCTGGAGAGCCTGGTCCTGCTGCAGGGGGTGCTCCTGGTGAGCCCCAGGCGCTTCCTGCTCCACCAGAGATTTCTGAGCCAGCACCACATCATTGTCCCCTCCTGCTGCGAGCACACGGCTCTGGTGACACTGGGGACACCAGGGTCAGCATCACTTACGGCTTCTCGTGGCATTCCTGGTGACAGGGCCTGCCCTGGTGCTGATCTGTAGCAGCGTGGGGTTTGTTCAGAGGATTGCACGCTGATCTCCGTGTCCTGTGACGAGGCTGCCGGCTGAAAGCCTCCAGCACCCGCAGCTCCCACCCGTGTCACAGCCCTGCCTTGTGTCCTGCCGGCCTTTTACACCCCTGCCCTCCCGGCAGCCCTCCCCTGCCCACACCCATCTGCTCCCCCTCCTGCCCCGCTCTGAGCCCCAGGGCTGAGAAGCTCTGGGACAGGGTGCTCGTCCTCTTCCAGCACCTGACCCAGATGGGTTCAGCCTGATCACCCCAAAGGCCCTTTCCAACCTCTTTGATTCTGTATCTGCCTCAAACTGTGCTTGTCATTTACTGCAGCTGTGGGTGAACTCAACACTGTGAGTGTTCAGGGAGGAACCTCCCTCCCTACCCGGAGTTTAAGAGATCTATTCGTGCAGAAATCACTTGATTCTCTCCTCTGTTACCACTGCCCAGGAGGTTTCATCAATTGTGTGATGACACTTGGCGTAAAGGCATTCAATCTGACTTCTGCACCCCTGGGAATGCAGAGTTCACCCCTCGCAGGAGTTAAACTCCTCACTGCTAAAATCCTTTCACAATTTAAAAAAAATCCTCTCCTGACTAATTATTTTCACTGTAAGGTTGCATAGTTCTGAAAGATCTTCCTGCAGCAGATTTCACCTTATGAAGAGCGTTCCTGCACTGTGTGATGGCATTTAAAAGCCCCATAAGGAGGTGCATTCGCATTTCTCCTTCCTGTCCCACAGAGGGTCTGCCAGGAAAGTTCCCTCCTGCCTGAACTCCCTTGTTGAGCCAACAAACCAACACCACGTTCCCACCCTGCTCTGACATCATTCCCAGGCCTGTTTAGCTCCTGGTGCCAGCCCAAGGCAGCCCCACAGCAGCTCCAGCTGGACACGGGGGTTCACTCAGGAGCTCTTTGCATCATCCCCTCTGACACAGCAGATCAGCCAAAAAAAAAAAAAAACACAAAAACAAAAAAGAAGAAGAAGAAGCAGCATGGAATGAGCCTGGGATTCCTGGAGGGCCTTGTGGAGGGGGATGCAAAGACATTCACTGGCAGCCTGGAGGGAAGATGCTCAGGCAGCTCCTCTTTGAGTTTGGATATAGAAGTATCTATTTCAATATTTGTATTTAAGGCAAAGTGATCTGGGCTTTTCCAGGCTGCTTTTCACCTGTCAGTTCCAGATGAACATCAGCTGGCTTTGGCATTGCTGCTGTGGGTGCAGTGAGGATCAGTGTCACAGGGAGGGTGCCCCTGTCACCAAGAGCTACTTGCCCTCAGACCCTTTTTCCTTGTGGGGCAGAGCTGTGCACAGCATTTATCCAGCCAGGGCAGAGCAGGGGTGACACAAACTGCCCGTGGCAGTGCCAGATGTGCCATGGTGTCATCAGTGGGGTGACAACCACCTGAGACTGCTTCCCTCAGAGCAGGGACCCAGGCAGGGGCCAGAAACCCCTGAGGAAGGACAATCCTTGCCCATTTTCCAGCCTGGCCAGGTGGGTAAATAGGTCTGAAATCTTCTCTTCCCAGCATGCAGAAGTCATTCCTGGGCAGCACAGGGAGCTGCAGAGCTCTCCCCTCCAGGAGAGGGTGATGTGGTTATTGCTGACTTCATTTGTGCTGGAAAACAGCTCTCCAGTTTGTACATCTGAGTCCAAAATCTGCCACCCCTGGGCTGGCAGATGTTCACAGTGCTGCTTTTTGGCATCCACAAGCTGCTGGGTGCTTGGCAAAGCCTGGCTGCCCTCAGCTGTGCTCAGCTCTGAGAGGCACCAACTGCCTGGCACGAAGGCACTTCCCCCAGGCTCTGCTGCCAAGGGTATTTTTAGGGAAGGAAAAGATCATCATGGGGCTTTTTCACAGAAAGAGGGAAAAATAGAGGTGCAAATGATTTAAGATTATAATAATAATAATAATAGTGACAAAAATAGATCTGAAGTGAGGATGAGGCTCCCTGCCAGCAGAGAAGATGTGCTCTGCAGCACCCACACAGAAGGGATCCAGGAATCTCCTCCATAAAGCACTGAACCCACATTCAGCTCTCCAGGTGAGGGACTCACCTGGTGACCTCCCAGCCAGATCCTGGTGCGTGCACAGGATCCTCCTCTGGGCCTGGGAAGGCCAGAGCAAGGAGCAGTGAGCTTCCAGCTTCCATCCCAGAGATGGGTTTGTGTGGGATGCACCCTGCTTTCCCCTGCCCTTCAGCCAGGATCAGCTCCCAGCTCCCAGCTCCCAGCTTCCAGCTTCCATCCCAGAGATGGGTTTCTGTGGGATACACCCCGCTTTCCCCTGCCCTTCAGCCAGGATGTTCTCTCCAGCCCTGTGGCTCCCTGGAGCAGCACAGCCAGGGCAGGGTTGCTCTGCCAGTTGAGTGAACAGCTCTGGAGCCCCAGCACAGCAAGGAGTCCATCTTCACTCACCATCCCTCAGCCAGACACGGCTCCTCCAGCTCCACCAGCGCTCTGACTTTCGGGAGTTGTTGTTCTCCTGGCCAGGAGCTGAGCACAAAGGTCAAATTCCCTCTTGCTGTCTCAGCAAAGCCACAACTCCAGACCCCCATCGTCCCAGGGACACAAAGCTTTGCTGTGTGCCCTGGCTGCTCTTTTTGGGGAATTGTTTTGCAGGATGAGCAGGATTTGCTATGGGATCTGCTGTGGGATCTGCTGTGGGATCTGCAGCTTGACCAAAGAGGCTGCACTAGGAGAATGAGGAACAGGCTGAGACCCTTCCGAGGGTCTTGGGGCTGAGCCCCAGGTTTGAGAAATCTCCATGGTGTTTCCCACATCAACAGATGTGTTGCACACACCCACCACCACCCAAGGAGAGTGGTGAGAGGGCGAGAGTGGTGTTCAAGCTCCCTTCTCTGAGCCTGTGTGGGGCTGCTGATCGCAGTGCTGCCCTGTCCCAGTCAGGTGCCACCAGTCCCGGGGCTCTGGGGGTGTTGGGGCTGCACTGAGCTTGTTGCAGCAGAAGGAAGCTCGTGTTCTGTGTGGAACTGAGGTTTTAACACCCCTATAAAAACACAGAGAGCAGCTGTTATCAGCCCAGAGCCTGCCCTGGTGTCCTGTGGAAGCTCTGGGAGTTCCCCATGTCCTGCACACACTCCCTGGTGACAAGGCAGAGCAAAACGGGTCCTGCAGCATCCCCAGTGTCCCCATTCCCCCTACAAAGGGGTTCATTAGAAGCATCTGGTGGTGGGATTTGGGACATCCATGGTGTGGGGGCCTCTCCAGCCAGAGTCCAGAGCACGGCCCTGCCCGTGGCCGGGGGTGAGCAGGAGGAGCTTTAGGGTCCCTCCCAGCCCAAACCATTCCATGATCCTAGTGCTCCTCGTGTCCCCCAGCTGCAGCCTTTGCTGTCTCCCCTCACTCCCTTCAGGGGAAGGAGAGGGGGAAGGCTGCAGCTGTGTCCCTGCTCTGGGTCTGTGCAGCCCCTGGCGCTGTGGGGCTGTGCTCCCGAGCTGCAGGAACAGCAGCAATGACCAGAATTTACCTGTCACCCATGCTGGCCCCACAGGGCACAGGTCACTCTCACAGGTCTGAGGCTTTGGCAAATTCAGGACTTTTTGTTTCCCTTCATTTCCAAGTCTGTTCACCATTCCTGTTGCTGCTACCATTGCTGTAACCCTAGCTGCTCCCAGCGCCAGGCACTTCAGTCGATATTTATTAGGAAAACACACAGCAGCTATAATTCTTATCAGGAATGCTGTTATTGCAGCTACAGCTGTGAGGAAAATTAGGACACGTGCCCAAACCCAGCCTGTGTCTGGTACAGAGCTGTCAGCCAGGGCTCCCAGCCCAGCCCACAGAGCCTCGGGAATGCTGGGCTCCGAGGAATACAAATCACAGCACAGGAGAGATGCTTCCAGGGCTCAGGCCTTGAATGCAGAACAGTGAAAAACGCCAATCACTTGTCTTTAAAATTTTAAAAGCTTAATAGTGATAAAATTATTATAACAATAGCAATGTAATTAGAGTAATAAAAAATTGGACGATTTGGATTAGGACAATACCAGACAATAAGAATAAAGAGTTATGGACAGTCCGGGTACCTCTTT
>VYZP01009034.1:0-34737 GCA_013400635.1 Hypocryptadius cinnamomeus
GCCTGTTTCGTGCTGAAGTTACTCTGTAGTGTTGTGTGGACCCTGCTTATTTGTGATATTTTAGTCCCTCTCTGCTATTTCTTGTTTTCCTGGAAGGCATGACTCTGTTGTAACCTGCTGTTTCACTTCTGCCTCTGTTTCAGGAGTGTAGGTTGCACAGTGGTAGAAATGCTCACTGAGAAGCCCCCGTGGGCAGAGTTTGAAGCCATGGCTGCCATCTTTAAAATTGCCACTCAGCCAACCAACCCCCAGCTCCCTCCTCATGTCTCCGACCACGCTCGGGATTTCTTGAAACGGATTTTTATCGAGGCCAAGCTGCGACCGTTTGCAGATGAACTGCTAAGACACACGTTTGCACACTATCACTAACACCTGCCTCAACTCAGCTTGCATCTACTGCATTTATTTTCTATTTGACTGCACTTTTATTTTTTATTTTTTACAAAGAAAAAGGAGAAAAAAGACAAGAGAGAGAATATTCTCTTGAATCTTTGTTTCACTTAGATTGTAAACAATCTAAAATTTGTATCTAAAATGAGAATCTTCTCTCCCCCGCTCCCACCAGGATTAGAACTTTTTGTTTCTATAATGTACTGATGTGGTTGATGTAGATAAAGCACTTTAGTACATATTTGTTCCTTATTTAAAGAGGAAAAAAAATTACAAATGCTTGGACAGTCAGGAACTGTGTGACTTTTTCTGACACCGCTGACTGACTCAGGGTGCAGGGAAAAATAGACATGCAGCTAAAGGACAAAAAGGTTACTTCTATGTGATTCTTATCTATATTATAGGTACTTGCAGCAGAGAGTTCTAAGTTCTTATTATATTTTAGCATTTAAACAGTTTCTGGAATGTACAGTTTAAGCAGGAACATGTGCTTCTGAGAGTTAATTGATGAAGCTGGAAGAACTTGGAACTCTTTGTACAGCAGCATGTCTAGCTGGTACTTCTATGTGACCAAAAGAAAATAACAAAAACGAGCTCAAAACTGATGTACTAGTTAGAGGTTTTGGTGTAGAATTATTGTATTATCTTAATATGAAAATAATTACAGGTAAACAGATTATGGGCCCAGACTCCTAGAAACTACTATACTGCAAAGGGGAAATTTTCCATGCTAGACAAGGGTCAGCTATTGGATGTAAATAGTTAGGAGAATGCCTCCTGCTCTATCTGCCAAAGAGAACCTCTGTTGCATAAGCTTTGAGGGAGACAGTTATCTTAGCTGATAAAAAATACTGATGTTGAGGGTCAATTCTCCACAGTCCCATGAATGGCTGCAGGGGAAAGGGAATGGCTAATCCTTGTGCAGTATATGAGTTACTGGATTCAGAATGAGCTATAAGAAATGTTTGCAAAGCTGTTGAGAGGCGCTAGGATGGAATGTATGTCAACATCAAGTGCCTGAATAATATAAAATTCTTCCCATTCTGCACTAAAAAAAATTGGTTTAGTAATGCAGGTCAGTCATCTGGGATGTGTTGAAAATTCCTGAAATCAAATCAAACATCTCTTAACATCAGGAAAGAGTCACTGAGAAAGCTAAGACTCCAGTTATATTTTTAATAAGGTTGCACTGATGAATCCTATGAAGAAGGAGGCACAGCACAGAAAATTATACAAATAACAGGCCAAAAGTGCAGAGAGAGCCAGCAATTAAATAACATGAGTGTGAATATTCCAGCCTGATAATCCAGATTGGTGTTTGTCAGATTTCCAGCTGTCATAAAGTGTACATTAATTACTTTTTCTATTTCTGAAAGAGCATAATAAAAGAAGTAAAAATCTGAAATACTGCTTCTCAGCTGAGAAGCCCAGGTACTGATCAGGTGTAGTGAATAACTGTCTTTTCACAACAGAAAAATCAGACTCTCATATTTTTGTAGAAGAACAAAACATAGATAATTTAAAGGGGCATTTGGAAATAAACTATTGGACGACAGAACTGAAATTATGTTTACTGTTTTGGATGATTCATTGCTTGCTTTTGTTTTTTAGAGGCAGAGTAGGCTGGTACTGTTACCCTTGTCAAGTCTGACAAGGCTCTGCCTGTTCTGCATCTTTAGAGGACTATAAGGTTTACAAAATGCATGGAGACAGAACAATAAGCTTACCCATTCCCTCAGTCACTCACATATGAGATTTCTGAATTTATTCTGCTAAATTCCATATGTTTTACCAGAGCATAAGCAGGAGTATGGATCTATCCTAATCACTTTACCTGTAGTGGAGTAAGAATGACTTTTTTGTGGCCATCTCTCCAGAGGCTGAGAGTGGTGATTTCTTCAGCTTATGTGAGTATTTTACCCAACTTAAAATTTTCTTGGGCAGGGTACACAACTGTGCAAGGTTTCCTGAGCACAGGAGGACCTAGTCAGACCAGGAAAAGTGTAAAAGGCTGAAAAGAAAGGCAGCTTGTAATGACTTTTTTTTTTAATTTTTCTGTCACTAGATAAAAGCTATGAAGAAGCCTTTAAGAGGAATTGGTATATACTCTGCTGTAAGGGACCTTTGGTTTATAAGCAAAATATAGTGACAGTAGGAATGGGAAGTTTAATGTGGATCCTAATTGTTTAGGTAGGTAATTTTCAAGATCATGTAATTGAAATGATTCATTTCAGACTAAGAAGGTACCAAAACCAAGGTGAAAATGTATATAAAAATCAGTAGTGGTCAGTGATTCCTGAAAAGGTAAGGAAATTTTATATTACCAAAAAAGGACGTTAAAGGGAAAATATAACCAGGTTTATCTGTAGCATTCATAACATTTAAATATACTATTCTAAAGAGAAACTGCACTCTCTGAAGCTTGAAAATTTTCAGAATCTAGTTTTCTTATAATGTGACCTTTCTGTGAGACAGTGCTGGATCATGTATATTGCAATATCACTTCCTTGTTGTGATTTTTAATTACTGAACAATCAAGTTTGCTGCTTTTGTGCCTTTTCTAAAAAAAAATGGCATTCAGTCATGACAACGGTCAGCATTTTAGCACCAAGAAAAAAAACAACTTTCAGAATGCATTTTTCATCATGTCTTTGGCATGTCAGAAAGCTGCCAATGTAAAGACTGTGCTTCTTAAATGAAGTTGACATTTTCCAGTTTGAGTGATTCTAGTAAAATTTTACAAATTTAACCAAGGTTAGGCTTGAGCTAGTTTTTTTTTTTTCCCCCTAAGGATAATTTCTCTATTGACTTAAATAACTTACAGTAAATTAGATGGTTATTTACACAAATATTTTGAGCTAGAAATAATTATGAAGCTAAATCAGGCTTTTACCAAGAGGTTGGCTATTACTTACCCCTAGTGGGGTAATGCAGTAAAACAAGCTGTATACAGGGTTTGTTAAACACTTACAGGGACTCCTGGGTTGATGGTGAATGACCCCTCATTCTAGAATTTGTGAGGTTGCAAGGGATTTCAAGCTTTAAACTCCATTGGAGGAGGATTGCAGAGCCAAGATCCCTAGTCACAACTTCTTGTATCCCACTTTAAAAGCCACCAGCATTTTGGAATCATTAATTGGTCTTAATTATTGGATCCAATTATAAAAAAAATGCCAGTGAAAGCAATACTGCTGCAGGGTTGGTTTGCTTTTCTGTAAATGCCACAATGAAGCTGTACTCTCAAAAAATAAGGGTTGAAATTCACGGTGAGTATGTGTATTTTCAAAAGTCTTACTTATCTAATGATTTTTAGTATTCTGTCTGTTGCACATATTAAGTGACAAAAGCTACTTCTGTGGTGTGGTTTTAATGGTGTAACTAACAGCCCTGTTAGAGCATGACTCAAGGTTTCAGTTGTGTTGTGTTAGAGAGAGTTGATAATTTTTTATTTGGGTGATAGAAATATCCATGGAAGAACCCAAAAAGGTATGGATCTTATAATTGCATAGCTAAATCTACAGTCTTCTTTTCTTGACAGTTTAAATATAGTATTAAAACTTCTAACTTGGTTTCCAATTTGATTCGTAGCTAAATAGTCCTTCCAGTAAAATAAAATGAAAAGTTTGGGTTTTTTTAGCTAGTGCCTTTTTCTCTGTATGCCTTAATTTTGCTCATGTTAGAACACCATATTGAAATATGTCATACAATTCCATGTCACCAAAGCAGTCTTAGAGAATGGGTTTTTTCAAAGTGCCCAAAGCACAGCTTGCCTAACTGCATTGAAAAGTGTGCTGGAGTTATAATCTGCAGCAGACATTCAAATTCAGAACTTGAAAGTGATTTTTGGCTTCCTGTGCTAATACACATTTTGTGTTTGCATTCTGGATATTGTACACCAATGCACATGCCAGAAAGAGGATTTGTCTGCATGCACTGAAGTAATTGGATTGTCAGGATTTGGCTTCCTGGCTCTGGGTACCAGACTCTGCAGAAGAGTTTCTTACTAGGCTTGAAAACAAAGTTGGTACATTTCTAAGTGTGGTACTGTATTAAAAGCTGTTTACTTTCAGTGCACAGGAATATGATCTGTCCAAGCAAAACAGCAGATTTCTTTCCTGTGCTTTTTGGCTAATCCTAATCCTGCCGTTGTCTTGACTGAAAGCCTCGTAGCACCCATAGGTACAGTGCAGTACAGCAAGCCATTCTTTTGGACATAGAGCAATGTCTAACTGCAGCTTCAGAGACTTGAGAAAATTGGTCAGATCTACAGTTATTTATAACCAATTTCTTACTTTTTTAATCTTGAAAGACTGTGTCACGCATATAGAAAAGTATAATGTGTGTGCTTGAATGTAAGTCCCTATGGTGTTTCTGGAAAAGCGGAAGTATTGCCGCCGGTGTCATTTCTTCTTGCTGGTAACTTGCTGTCTTGTGGCAGTGACAAGTCTGCAGTGTAGAATCACATGCAATTACCAAAGCTTTTCTATCCCATATACATATAGCCAAAAGTGATGTTTCATGTCTCTTATAAATAGTGTATATCCACCAGTAAGCTGTTGCTGACTGAGTAAAGCAGGTACTAGTAAAAAGTGATAGACGCTGCCCATATTTCAGACATGTGGGTGTTTATAGTTGCTGTTTGATATGCAAAACTCATGCTTGTATTAAAATGAAGAGTTTTCTTTTTAAAAGCTCTTTCTAATTTAATCTTACTGTTGTGATTCTAAAATTACTGTATAAGCTTGGTGACTAAAACCTGGTGACTTCTATAGCTGGGTTTGAGCCTTGGAACATTTCAGGAACACCATGAAGACAAAATTGTGATCTGATCTGTTTTGTGCACCATAGTAAGAATGTTCCAAAGCTGTGGGAAGTGGCCAGTCCTCTTTATGTGACAGCCAGGTGTCACCCACAGTTACTTGGGTGTGGGTGCTTCCTCCAGGAGGATCCACCAATGTGCACTGAGGGGTCAGACTGGTTTGCTATCAAGTCAGGGTTTCTGAATCAAAATCTGTGATCAGAAACAAAGGAGCTCCTTTCTCATTTGATATCCCCCCACTTGGCCCACACCATTTATTTTTCTTTCTAGCAGGCAGAGCTTAAGTCCTGTCTAGGTGGTGGCCCGTGATAGCTCTTGAGTAAGGTGTGTGTCCAGCTTTAGACCAGGGACCCCATCACTTGAACCCAGGACGCTGCAGCTCCCAGTTTGCTGGTGCAGTGCTTGGGTTTCCTCTAGCGATATGTATGTGTACGGAGTGGAGAGGTAGATGGGGTGGAGGAAATTATATTTCTCATGTTTCAGAGCAGTCACACCTTGGCTGGGGCTTACTTTTCAGAAACTTATTTTAAAGGGAGAGGACCTGGATTAAACAGCATAAAAATTGCATCTCATGGTTCAGCCCTTATGTTGAGTCCACAGGTATGGATTGAAGGTCAGGGTTTTTGGTTGGGAAATAAGAAAAAGGATACTCCAGCTCATGAGTGGATAGTCATATGAAATACATCAGAGCCTTTTTGTGCTTTTTACCCCAAAACCGGATGATCCTTTTTCCCCAGAGGTTTATATAGTGTGGATATAAAAACAAGGATTGCATTTTCTTTTCTGAACAGCCATTAGATTGTCAGTTCCCTAGTGTTTGTTTCTTGTTAATACCAGTAAAAAAAGGTGGTGTCACCCTAAAATTGGAATGGTTTCTTGAAGCATAGTGTCTGTCATCTCAGACCTCGCAGGAGTTGTATAATGGAGTATCACTGTAAATATGTGGAGGAGACTTAGATTAATTGGAACGTAGGCTTTTAGTTTTCATGAAGCTATGAATAAAAATTTGTAAATTTACTCTTGATCTAATGTACATTTTTATGTAGCCATTAAATTCTCTATTTAATCTATCAGTTTCTCACTGTAAATGTTTTTACTCTCAGTTGAATGCTGGGCACAGTTTGTAATGTATGTACACAAAGGTGTTTTTTTCTATCAACGTTGACTTTTTTGCACATTTTTGGAAATATTTAATTTGTACACTGATTTAATACTCTGACCAATTGTCGATGGGTGTATGAGAATCATGTGTGTGTGCAATGTACTACTGTCTGGATGTATGGGGTTTTTTATTACTTTTGAGATGTTGCTGCCAGTAACTGCACTGCTGTTGCTGCTTTACATGGAATATCTTGTGTATAAAAAAAAAGATAAAAACAATTTAAAACTTAGCTTATGGTTATCATGGTTGAGGAACTCAGGAGTTGGGCATTGCTTGCTAGTTCCGTTGTCTAACAACCTTCCAAACTTAAAAACAGCCAACCAACCCCACCTTGTAATTCTGTGTATGCATTGAATGTGTGTGTGTATATATCCCAGTAATCTTATTCCACAATTTCATTTCTACATTTTTATGAACTTGTTTTTTAAGGGTACTATGTTTAGTTAGAATAATTAAATATATAAAAGCTTTGAGAGATGATTTACTAGATAAATATATTTTCAGCTGGCTGATGTTCAAAATATTTTTTTAATTTTTGTTTTTAACCATTCGAAATGTATTTGTATTTCCAAAATCAGACACGAATTGTACTTAGAAATATATTAAAACACTCTGTAGGGACAACAGTGTGATTTCTCTTTTAAGAATTCTGTACTTTAGAACACTGCGCAATGTCACTCTCGTATCTCAATTCCGAGTTGGCTTTTTTATTGTTATTTACGGTGCGCTTTCCGGAAGTTCAATTTCTTTTGTTAATTTTTCATTATTTTTCCTCATTTCCCGCTGCTCCGGGCGTGGCCCGGGGTGTGGCTGCCCCCCGTATCCGAGGCCCCGCCCCGCGCCCGCCCGCGCGTCTCCCCTCGCCGGGGGCGGCCCCGGGAACAGAGAGACGATGGTGTCTCCTCCCCTCGCGGCGCTGCCCTGCGGAAGTGACGCGCGGGCGGGCGCAGCGCGGCGCGCGGCGGCCATGGGCAGGAAGGAGCGGGGTGAGCGGGGCCGGGCCGGGCCGGGTCGGGGAGGGGGGACCTGGGGCGGCTCGTCACAGCTCCCGCTCTGCTCCCAGATAAGAAGAAGTCCAAGAAGCGCCATTACGATGACGACGAAGACGATGAGGACGAAGGTGCCGGGAAGGAGCCGCAGGAGGCGGTGCCGTCGGCGGCGGGGAAGCAGGTGGAGGAGAGCGGCACCAAGGTGGACGAGTACGGCGCCAAGGACTACCGGCTGCAGATGCCCCTGAAGGCCGACCACAGCTCGCGGCCCCTCTGGGTGGTGCGTGCGCGGGGGGCGGCGGGGCCGCTGTCGCCGTGTGCCCGAGGGTGGGACGCGCGGGGGCCGGGATCGCTGCGGGGCACGGACAGGGTGTGTTCTCCCGTGGAGAAGCCGGGACTGCTGCGGGGGCCGGGATCGCTGCGGGGCACGGACAGGGCCGGGCAGGGGGTTTTCTCCCGTGGAGAAGCCGGGACTGCTGCGGGGTCAGGCGGGGAGCGCAGGGCGGGCCGGAGTGCGGGTGGAGAGCCTCGGGCGCGCCCGGGAGCGGGGTTCGATGCGGTTCGGGGCGGTGCGTCCCCTGCAGCGCCTGTGCGGGGACGCCTGTCCAGGGGATTGCTGCAGCCCCAGCAGCCTCCAGGCGGGCTCCGCGCTGTCGCGGGTGTGCTGCAGGGCAGGGGCCGGCAGCAGCTCAGCCAGACGTCTCGGGGAGGGCTGTAGAACAGCGGGTTGGCTGATGACACGAGGGGGATCTAGTACTGCAGCGATACAGTAGCAGGGTTTGTATGTTGGAGTGAAACGGCTTTAAGACAGGCTGGCCTCATTTTTTGTAACTGGTGTCGTTTGTTTTCTCTGCCCTTTGCAAGGGGTGTCAGTAAACTTGTACAAGGTCTGGCCATTGGTGCACCATTTAGGGAAGAGGTGGTTTCCCAGCCAGTGTCTGCACGGTGCTTGTCACCAAGTGCTGTACAGGCACCCAGGGCTGTGACACCCAAGTGCTGCCTTTCATTCATTCATTTATTCATTCATTCTGCATAAAATGAGCAAGGAGTTTTGTTGTTTCAGGGAATGGAAGCTTGCTTCTACTCAAGTAATTTCTTTAGCATTAAAAAAGAAAGCATACCCCTCCATGTCAGTCTGGAAAAACTTTATTGATCTGGGTGTGGTTTATTCATAGTGCCATGGAAGGAACATAGACAAATCAATTCCTGGAGCATTTTCAGAAGACAAAAGTTACACATTTATTCATTTTCTTGTACCTTCGTTATGAGATTCAGTTCAGCTAACACTGTTGTGCCTTCAGCATTTGTTTATTTCTGTAGGCTCCTGATGGCCATATATTTTTGGAAGCCTTTTCTCCAGTTTACAAATATGCACAGGACTTTCTGGTTGCCATTGCTGAGCCTGTGTGCAGACCCACCCATATTCATGAGTACAAGCTGACTGCTTATTCCCTGTATGCTGCTGTGAGTGTGGGCTTGCAGACAAGTGACATCACCGAGTATTTGCAGAAACTCAGCAAGACTGGTGTCCCAGATGGAATAATTCAGTTTATCAAGGTAAGGCTGTTCTACTGGCATTGGAAATACATCTGTTTCTAATAAAGAATTCCTTTCCTGCTGCCTCTGCCTAGTTGATTTATTGTTTTTTAATCATTCATCACTTTTAACTGTCCTATTCTTCTGTCATTGTTTCAAAAGAGTATTTTTTTTCCTGTCTTTTTGCATATGATATTACTGCACACATACTATTTTCATAATATAGCCTTTGTGGGATTTATAAAAAGTACATTTAAGTGTCTGTGTAGATAATTTCAGCCAGTACAACTTGTACATGGGGAAAGTTTCCTCAGATTTGCTCTGAAGGAAAACTGAGAATGTAGGAAGCAGTCTGTAATAGTGGGGCACTATAAGACAGCCTGCCTTATCCTGCAAGTGTATTCTCACAGTCTTGGAAACAGTTTGAGATTAGGTACAAAAAGTGAGTATCTGTGCCTGATCTGCTCTGTGAGATGATGTGAGCATATTCTGAAAATGCCTTTTCAGGTTTGTTCCATGAGCATAACAGCAGTGCAAGTAAATGTTTTGTGTTAAGGCGCTTCCCCACAAAGACCTAAAGCCATTGCAGAGTTTGGTCCTAAACATGGAATCTCTGTTTTGCATGTTCCTAATGACTGCTCTCTTTGTAGCTGTGCACCGTCAGCTATGGGAAGGTGAAGCTGGTTCTGAAACATAACAGGTAAGTGGCTTCTTCCTCAGCTCTTGTGGCAGGAAACCCTCCAAATGCCCAGCTGTGTGTGAGTGAGTGAGTGCTCTCAGGAGCTCTGGAGTCTCAGAGCTGCCAGCTGAGTGTAACAGCTTTCAGGTATCACTTTTACAGCTTTTGGAAGTATTTAATACATTAGCTGACAAATTGTGTTTGGCTATCCTGAGCTAGTGCTGTTTGTCATCATATTTTTAAAAGTGGGTTGCAAATTTGATATTGTAGCTTGTTTCTTTAGTGCTTGGACTTGTAGTATGTCTTTTGAGGTTTTCAAATCATTTGGGAAAGATAAGCAGAGCCAGTGGCAAGAGATGGGTGCTTGTGTGTCTGTTGGACCTGATTTGTTTTGAAGCTAGAGGATAATGCTGGAAGGGGCCTGGAGAAGTCAGTGCATATTCTAACTGTGATCTCCAAGCAGCACCATCATTGAGGAATCTCCAGGATGCATTAGTTTTAAATTTTTAGGTGGTCAGTGTTTTGGAGGTTTGGGGGTTTGTGTTTTGGTCTTTTCTGGTGCTGTGGACAGGACATTATAACACCACATCTGGTGTTTTCACCAACTCAGCTCAGTTCAGTCAAAACAATTTACTTCATTTGCGTGTGTCACAGATAAGACATGTATTTGAGAGGTCTCTGTGGGCATTTCTGCTGGAGTTTGCCACTCAGGTTAGGTTAGAGAGTATTTGAGTAAGATGGAGGGATGACTGCAAAGTACATGATGTTTTTGGTGTGAGGCATCTTTTAAAAGTTTTGGTTGCCATAATGTCTTTATTTTTAAATTAGCACCCCAAGACTGGATGCTTGAGCGTGCCTCTAGCTGTGCATCTATGCCACTCTTCCTGTGAGTTACTCAGTTGATGAGTCCATAAAAATGTTCTCCTTTATTTTTTCATTTTAGGTATTTTGTGGAAAGTACTCACCCTGATGTCATTCAGCAGCTTCTGCAAGACCATGTAATTAAAGAATGTCGCCTGAGAAATGCTGAAGGTGAAGAGACAGAGCTGATTACAGAGACATTCACAAGTAAATCAGTGGTATGTCCAGCCCTATTCTGAAATTATTGCAGTGACTGGAGGTAAACTCTTGAGTAGTTTGGAGTGACTGTTGTTTATTTCTTATATCAGCTTCATTCAGTAACAGACTCTGCCTCTTTAACGAGCCCAAATTTGGCGGGGGAAGAGGGAAGCCAGAGTGTGTCTGTAATGAAACTTTTCGTGAAAATTCATGTTCCTCTATTTCAGATTTCCAAATCTAGTGAAGGTGGCCTTGGTCCATCAACTTCACAGGGAACAGATGCTCAGAATAAGCCAGATGTCCCAGCTGACTTATTTGAGTTTTATGAACAGATGGACAAAGATGAGGAGGAGGAGGAGGAAACGCAGACGGTGTCTTTTGAAGTCAAGCAGGTATGAATATTGCACAGAAGCACATAAGCATGAGAACTTGCTAGGAAGGACTGTGGCTCTTTGTTTGGTAGAGGAGATCACTGGAAGTCATTAACATTTCTTTCCTTTTACCTTCCAGATTAGAATCTTAGAGAGTGACAGTGTGGGTGTTGTTTTTTCCCAGCCTGCAGAGCGCAGTGCTCACAGGCCACAGAGGCTCCAGGGACTCAGGGAGGTCCCCGTCGTATGTGGCTGAGTATTACTTAGTTGAAGATGTGAATTCAGTGGAGGGCTGCTTTCAGAGAGCTTGGTTTTTTTTCCTTTTCCCTTCTGCTTTTGGTTTGTAATTCATGGTTGCAGAAGGAACTCTTTCTTGGTGGTTCCAATTTCATCACTTGAGAAGGGAAGCTGGAGGTTGGAGTGCAGTCCTTGCTTGACCTTCAGAGAGCTTCTATAGAACTTCTCAAGTTGGTTTTGGACTTGGTGATTCTAATGATGCCTTAGTAGGGGAAAAAGGAATTTAAAAAAGGATAACTCGGTAGCTGTTTTGTTTATTTGAAAAAAGCTAACCCAAACCGACAACCTCTTGGTGACTGATTCAGCCTGTCATTGTCTTGGAATAACTTCCATACAGGGTATGGAGGTTTTCAGGGTAACAGATGTGCAGCTTTGTGTAACATAGAGAACCTTTCCTATCTGTTACTGAACTCTTCTTTGCAGGACTTCAGGCTGTAGTTTAGTCATTGCTGGGCAAGCACATGAGATAAATGTGTCATGTTCTTCCATCTGCCTAATGCGCCCTCTCTGATATTAACTGTTGTTCAAAATGTTTTGGGGGCTGGAGTAATCACAGGTAAAGTTTCCAGAATAAGACTTCATAAGCATAAAAATAAATGTAACTTCACTTGGTACTATGTAACGTAGTTGTTTTCAGGGAAAAAGAAATTCATTCAGATGTGGAGAATTTATCAACTGAAGCTTTGTTTCCTCTTCAGGAGATGATTGAAGAACTTCAGAAGCGTTGTATCCATTTGGAGTACCCCTTGCTAGCAGAATATGATTTCAGAAATGATTCTGTGAATCCTGACATCAATATAGATCTGAAACCTACTGCAGTCCTCAGGCCCTATCAAGAGAAAAGCCTAAGGAAGATGTTTGGGAATGGACGAGCCAGGTCTGGTGTTATTGTTTTGCCATGTGGTAAGTTTCTGTGTTGGTACTTAGACAATTTGTTCTTTATTTGCCTGTAGTAAGGAAAATTCCAAAGATGACAGCTGCCTGGATTTCAGACAGCAGCAGGGACTGTTCTGGTCCCAGTGTGCAGAGTCCTGGTGGTTTTTATTGAGCTGTTGGTGAGGCTGTGCTGAGGGAGAGCCGGGTCACAGAGCTGTTGGTGTCCTGGCAGGGGGTGGGGAGCAGCTGTGGTACCTTCACATTGCCAGTTGTGCTTCCACTGTGCCCTCTGCCACCTCTGCTCATTTTCCCGTGAAGTGTAAAAGTGTTGGCATTGGAATTTGTTCCTTGGTTGGGAATGGGGAAACTGGGGAGAGCTGGAAAGGTGGCATAAAGGGGCGTCCAAGGAAGGCAAGAGCTTGAGTGCACAGGTGCTGGGCAGGGGAGTTTGAGGAAGAAATGAGAAACATGCTGGCTGAGGCAGCCTGCAGAAAACAGGGGGAAAAGGAGCAAACAGGAGGCTAAGTGCCAGTGCCCTCATTATTGGGGGAGAAGGGGGCACATGGGACCTGTGATGAGGGCCTGAGAGTACGTAAGGAGTGCTGGGAGAAGTGTGAAGGATGGGAAGATTTAAGGAGTTGCTTTGTGGGGGAATATATAACTGGCAGAGACAGAGGAATAGAGCACCCCTAGGGAAGCTTTCTGTAGCCACCTGTAATTTAACGTTCTTTTGAAATTAAAAAGTATTAAAATGATTGCTTCTAATTGTCAAAGCCATTGTTTGCAATTATTTTCTTGAGGAAATGCAGTTGTCCTGTAGACAGTCCAGCTGTATTTTTAAGAAGCAAATACTTGATCTCTTTATGACTATTGTAGCAAAGAAACAACAAAGAAATTTCCCTTTGCGTGATTTCATATCCTCTCATGGTTTTCCTTCGCTCTTTTGTTTTGTTTTCCTCCTACTCCAGTGGTGTCTGAGAGATGACTAATGAGTGTCATTCCTCCTGCCCTGCAGGTGCTGGCAAGTCTCTGGTGGGAGTGACAGCCGCGTGCACTGTGCGCAAGCGGTGCCTGGTGCTCGGCAATTCTGCCGTGTCTGTGGAGCAGTGGAAGGCCCAGTTCAAGATGTGGTCCACCATCGACGACAGCCAGATCTGTCGCTTCACCTCTGATGCCAAAGACAAGCCCATTGGCTGTTCTGTTGCCATCAGCACATATTCCATGTTGGGGCACACGACAAAAAGGTCTTGGGAAGCAGAAAGAGTAATGGAGTGGCTTAAAAGTCAAGAGTGGGGCCTTATGATACTGGATGAAGTCCATACCATTCCTGGTAAGGAAAAGGTGTGCAAACCTTCCATGTTGCACACATTGTTAATGTCCTTCTGTTCTTGTAGAAGTGGTGTTTTTTTGCTGTTCTTCTCATGGTTAATGTAGTGAGTAAACCCATGGCTCAGGGTTTTGAGACAAGTAAACTGGCGTGTCCTACTTTTTTTTTCTTTTTTTCCCGCTGATACTACATAGTTTAGCTGACCACTGGTTTTCTGAAACCTTTCAAATTAGTCACTGTGTTTTCTGTAACAGCAGTGTAAAGTACAAGTTCCTCTGTGTAGGTTGATAAAGTGCTCTTAAAATACCTGAATTACCTTTGCATAATTTTGCTGTAGACATATTTGAACAGGAGAGGAATTCATCTGCCTTCTTCCCTTAGATGCAGTGGCACTGCAGGCCAGCTTTTAATATCTATGAGTAACCATAGTGATTAACATGTGTTGTCTTTGAAATTGCCATGTAATTGAGATCTGTACTACTGGAAAGCAATAATGTACTATTAAAGTGTCTGTAGAATAATTCTGGCTAAAAAACCACCTGGGATTCCCTTAGCTGTTCTTCCTTATTCTTATTTGGATATATTTTGGTGTCTACAGAAGTAATGGATTTCAGAAGTACGCCACGGTGATTAATTGCTGTTTTATCAAAGTAGCATACTGGCACTGTTCTGTCACTTTTGTTCTTGCTTGGTTTCATAGAAATGAAGGTATAGCAGCTCCTCTGTAATTTCCAGCAATACTAAAGATGAGTAATTCTGCCATATCCTGCAAGTCCTGAATGTGGCAGCCAAGAGTACTTGTGTCATAGTTCTTGCTAGGAAATAGTAGAGACCCAAACCAAGCCATGTAACCTCTGAATATATTAATTTTCTCTTGGGGAATGAGAAATAATAAAGAAGGTTTACTAGGATTTTCAGAGTACACTTGACAATGCAAAGTAAAGCTGCAATCACTGTGAAGTTTTGCTGTTAGATTTGTTAGGAGTGTGTGCGCGATGGGGTACGATTTCCCAGTGCTGTGCTTGCCTTATGTTCAGGAGTTGATGAAAATGTCTTTTAAAAGTTGCAGTATTTATCTTCTGAAACCATTCAGGAAAATTAACAAAATATTTGTCTTGGATTTCTTAGCAAAAATGTTCAGACGTGTGCTCACTATTGTCCAAGCTCACTGTAAACTGGGGCTGACTGCTACCCTGGTCAGAGAAGATGACAAAATTGTTGACCTGAACTTCCTGATTGGACCAAAGCTCTATGAAGCCAACTGGATGGAGCTGCAGAACAGTGGCTACATTGCTAAAGTCCAGTGTGCTGAGGTGATGCTCTGCTTTTTTGGTACTACTAGTGTATATTTAGTATGCTTATAAAGTTGAGAAAAAATTTTGCAGTTCTTATAAAAAAGAACAATAGTAGAAATTTTAAAACGCGTAAGAAAATATCTGCTTATTTGAAGCCTGAACATATGAGGGTGCAACTTGAAAATGTAGGACTGGATCTCACCATTCTTTCTACTGTAGAGATGTGACCTCTGTTCTTTCCAGCATATGGATGAGAGGTAAATCTGGTATCAAAAGAGGTGAAAATCTTTCGCACAGGCACATTAGAATGTTAAAGTAATCTTTCTGGAAAGCCTAATTCAGTGTTTTATCTCTGATAACTGACATGGAAGATACTTAGGGAAGAGTATAACTTTCTCCAAGCTCTCTGTTATGTACAAGGTTTCCATGTACGCATTAGGGATTGCTTTTTCATTAACTTATCTGGTCTCCTGTTGAATGGAGGTAAAGTTTTAGCAGCTGCAATGTGTTACAGTAGTTTGGGTTTTTGTTTGGTTTGTCTTTGTGTTGTTGTTATTGTTGTGGTGGTTTATTTTAAGCCTGTCTTGCTAATTTCATGCAATTCTCCCTAGCTCTGGTACTGGAATAAAAGATGCAGATGCAGGTCAGCTGTTCTCCTTTTGAACATTGTGCAAACTGGAGGTTGTAGAAGGAAAAAAACCCACTGCTTTGAATGCATAGAATGCAAGTGAAAAGCACCTAGAAAATAACTGTTGAAGGGAGAGTAACCAGTCCTCAAATTCAGATTTGCATTTGGGCACTTTGGTTAGTTCTGCTGTGCAAGCAAAATTCTCAGTCCCTGAACTGCTCTTTAATCATTTGAAAATGAAGCATGGCTACCTTTTGTTCTGAATAATGGGAAAATTCTGCAAGTTTATATTCCTTAGGCCAGTGTTTTGAAGTAACATTTGATGACTCTACCAAAAGCAAAGAACAAAAAAGCCCAGTGTTGAGTCCAATACATGCACAACTGCTTTGCATATTTGTTTGGATTTCCTTGAGGAGTAGCACCATTAATCAACTTGGTTTATTCCCCTCAGCCAGGAAAGGTGTGTGGCTTACTCTTTAAGTGCAGTTCTTCCCAGGTGGCCTGAGAGGGCAGTGCTCATGTCTCATAGGGCAGGTCATGGTTGTTGCAGGTGTTGCTCTTTCGCTGCTCTAAAAGAGAATAAGCAGCACAGTTTAAAAAGTACACAAAGTTTAAAAAAAAGACAACAAACCTGTTCTTCACAGAGTTTTGTAATTTACAAATAATCCCTTTCTAAGCAGCCATACTAAGTCTTTGGATGGGAGTGCCTGTCTTGCAAAATGTAAAATGAAAATACAAAATACATGTGTTTGCCATGTAGTCAAAGGCATTGAGCAATAGATGAAATTTTTTACCACAGTCAAATATTCAGTATTTGTATCTCATTGTCACTTTGATGTAATTGTCTTCTGGTTCAAGAGTTTTAGGCAGCACACAATAACAACAGAGCCTATTCAGTGCATGAATTTATTTTTAATGTAGTCAAAGGATAATAAAAGCATCACCTGGCATTTAAGTCACTGGAAAAATTATTTTGAAACTAAAAATTGGGTCTTACCAGTACAGAACAATTAATGTTGTTTAAATAAACTCCTGTAAATTGTCATTAACTTTCTTAGCTGAATGGTGGTTATGAAAGAGGCTTTTCTCTGTGGTAGTTTGTTAGTTTCTATTGTGCAATGGATATGAGGGAATAACTCATGTACAGCAGAGTGAATGTTTCCCAAATTATATCCCCTATGGATAGTGTCAGATGTTATCAGTAGTGTCACTTCATTGGCTTAAACTAGATAATTTCTTCTTTTTTCATGCTAGAATAGAAAAAATAAACCTAGACTTGTTGAAGTTCTATGGTTGTAATTTACTTAATAGAAGAATTGCTTGGGTATCCTGGGGTGATGTTATTGTCTGTTGAAAACTTCTAATCAATCCTAGTGTTTTGGAAGCTCTAGACTCAATAGCTGTTAAAATAAAGGTCACTCCTTTGTGGATATATGAAGAAAAATGGCTGAATTTGTTCTGTAATGAAGACAAAACGTCTCTCAGCTTTCAGAATATGGATGAAAATTAGTCTTTATGGAAAAAAGCTTTGACTGCTGTGAGAGGGAGACTACACAGTTAATTCTCATAATTACTGCTTTGTAGGAAGTAGTAGTATTTAGTAAATTATTTAAGTGTGAACATGAAGTAACAATCTTTCAGTCTTGTTCCAGTCCCACTGCCTATTTCTGTCATGGATCTCAATGCCAGAGCATTTTGGAAAAACCGATTTTAGCGGTGCAGGAGACTTCACTGACTGGTAGCTTTCCTTTTGGTACAGAAATGACTGTGTTAAAATGAGTGACCTGCCCTATACAAAAACTCCTAATGCGTTACCAGCCCCCGATATCTTTTCAATTCCCACTGGGATTCAATAAGTAAATAACAGAGTGCTACTTTTGTGTGTGTGTGTTTTCTGATTGTAGGTCTGGTGCCCAATGTCACCTGAATTTTACAGAGAATATGTAGCTATTAAAACAAAGAAAAGGATACTGCTCTACACCATGAACCCAAATAAATTCAGAGCCTGTCAGTTCCTGATTAAGTTTCATGAGCGACGGAATGATAAAATCATCGTCTTTGCCGACAACGTGTTTGCACTGAAGGAATATGCAGTCAGACTTGGGAAGTGAGTGTTCAACCAATGATGGCACTGTTATTTCTCTCCTTCCATGACAATTTCCTTGCAATCTCACAGCTTTCCATAGTCTTCAATATTTTTTGTAATGCTGTATCTCAAGTCCTCCTGCATAAAAAGCTCAGGAGAGTCTTTTTGGATGGACCTTACTGCCACTGAAACATGATTTCAGTGCTTGAAAAGAGTCTCTGTTTAGCATTTGTTTCAGAAAAGTTTACATCCAGGATTTTGTGAAAGATTTAGTATTTTTATTTTATTTTAATTAGTAAAAGCCAATGGAAAAATGAGGGGCTTTTGGAAATATCACTAGAACTGTTTCTTTAATGGATGGTAGCTTCCTCTGTCTCTCTGAGACAAAGATTTTCAAATAAATATACTCTCAGGATCTTTCAGGATGTTCTGAGACCCAGGGCCTTCTTCTTCAGGTTCTCAAAAGGTCTTACCCTTGTCTAAAAAAAGGAAGACAAGCTTTTTTGGTATCTGTGATGTACTAGTGCACTGCCTAGAACTGCAGTAATTGTTTAATAAACTAAAGGACATTTCTCCCTAGAGCTCCTTGATTACCTTAAATGACTGTAACCTGAGTGCAGTTATGGGAGGTTGTGCACACAGGGTTTAATGAGAGGTCAGCATCAGTCTGTTGGTAGGATTTGGGGAGGGACAGTCAGGGAGAGTTTGTCAGGATCAGGCATAGTGCGATTATTGGGAAGCATAACCTTATAAGCTGGCCTCATCCTTTCTTTGACAAGGCCAAATAATGCCTTGCTTGCTGGAAGCTGTGGGGCATTTTGATGGTGTATGATTTCATGTCTAGGAATTTCAGCAGTATTCCTTAGCAAAACCACAAACAGGCCTTACACTTTCCAAAATTCATGATCAGTTCTGACTGCATTTTAATGGGGCCGTGTGGTGCTGGCATGCTGTGACATCAAATAGCAAGCAGAGCTAATGGTGTTGGATGAATTCCAACACCCGTGGTCTCTTTCATCATTTTTTTAATCTGTCTGGACAGAGATTAGCTGTAATGATGCCTCTGGAATGTCGCTAGCAGTGTTCAGTGTACCACGGACAAAGCCTTTAGCACAGGCAATGCTGGGGGGGCGGGGGATGCTACGGGGCACAGCAGTTGTAAGTGGGGTAGATGCCATGGAAGCGTGGCAGGAAAACCAGTTGGAGAAATAGTAGGTGGCCCCTTTTTATGTTCTGGAGTGAATTCTGTGTTTCTCACATCGTTTATGGAGCTCCAGGTTGTCCAGCTGCCACTCTTAGAAAGAAAGGAGGCTTGCTGTACTGGACAAAGATGAGGTTTGTTTTAACTGGAGGTTTTTTGCTGTAAGCAGGCTAAACCAAAAGGAACTGTTAGTTTGTGCAGGGCAGGAACTCTGTGTGTGGAGAACCGAGCAGCCCAGTGGTAGAGCAGGAGTGCTGTGGCTGTGTGCCCAGGAGGAGCACAGCTCCCACTGCCCTTCTCACGGCCTGAAGGGAGCCTGCAGGTTGGGTGGGCTCCCCCGTTGGGGGAGAGGTGGCCACGGTCTGGCTGCCTCTGCTGGCTCCTCCCTTAATCCCCTTGCCCTTGGTAGTGGTGAACCATCAGGGGAAGACCACGCATATGACAGGAATTACTTTGTCCACAATGTTTGGGGCCAGAGAATCCAAATTTGCTCAGCCAGTTTTCCCTCTGTCATGATTCAGTCATCCAGTATAGCATAGCTCATGTACTGACTGGTTTTGCTGGTGTTAGGAATATGTTTAAATCACTGTTTCTGAAGGACTGTGCCTCTGTGGTTCTGTCAGTTATGTCAGTTAATGGCAGAGGAATCTACCTTTGCAAATCCTTCAAATGTCTTTTTGCAGTGAGGAAAATGAGTCATTAAAAATAGAATCCATTTAGCACTTAATGTTCTAGATTCAGAAAAGTACTCAGGATTGCCAGTAAAATGCTGTCAAGTAGGATCTGGGCAAGTTAAAATGAAGGATTGGTAGCCAGGAGTTCAGGATTATTCTGTTCTTAATACAAAATGTGTTTGAATGTCTTCTTGGTGGTCTTAAGAAAAGGAAGGTAAAAAATTTAGTTTCAGTTTACATCTGCTATTTAGCTTCACAATTTAAGTACTAAATGAAATTTAAAATAAGACTTAAGATATTAATGCTACTAATTGAATAATGAAGATTTTTTTTCAGAATTGACTCATTTGCTACTTTCATTTTTTAGCTGTTTTTTTCTAAAAGTCTGCTTAAATAAAAGAATTAAATTAGAGATGACTAGGATTGTTTGGTAAAAAACCCTAGAATAAAGTTTGTAGTAAAGAAAGCAAGAGGAGCCAGTGCACAGGGATTAGTTGATAAGAATAGAAAACCTTAGTCCTATGCACTGCCATGTTTATGTTCAGCTACCACTCATATATATGCAATACTAAATGGAAAAATTGAGCTTGGTTCCTTGTTATGAAACTGTGAGCAAAATGGTAATTGGAAAACTTAACTCCTGTTGTTTGGAGATGCTTGGTAACTTTAATTTGGAAAAGTAGTACAACAGATGATAAAGCAGTGGCAGTGCTATCCTGCATGGAACTCACTGTTTTTGTGTGGGCTTTCCTCTTCTTAGCTTCTTGGTTTCTTAACTCTGTTTATGCAGAAATAAAACAGCCAGACACTGGAAAATTCATAGCAGTCCAAGTTACTCATGAAGTCTGTGAGTGGCTGAGTTTGTGTGAGCCTTCAGGATTGAGACATTAAATGTTCCATGTAATTCATTATCAGACATTAGAAACCATAGATGAAATGCCACTGTGAGGTGCTCATGAAAGGTTTGAGGCCTTTGCATCATTTCAGTAAGCCCAGAAGGTATTAGAAGGGGCAAGAGGTCAGCTTGAAAAGCAAAAATAATTTCCCAGAACAACACCCAGCAGCCCATTTGTGACACCCAGCGTATCCTTGATAGAGAGGCCTGCATTTTCAAGTGTTTAAATAGGAAGCAAAGGTTGCAGCTGTAAATGTGCTAACTCAGTATATTTGAGGAAAAAAAAGTCTTTAACAGCTGCCTTCAGTCTTTCATGTAGGCTTAGCAAATGTATTCAGTCTGTTGATATACAGCTTCATTGGTGCACGTAATTGCAAAACATCTGTAACTGTCAGAATTTCTTTCTGGCTGACTGGGTTGCTGCAGAGGGTTCCACAAACCCTGGGCAGCTGCCATGAAGACTCAAATAAGCTAAAAGTGAACTGATATCTGTACCAAAATCTGGTTTGTTTTCATATCTGCTCAAAGGTGTCCTCCACTCCCTGCCATGGTACCTCATAAGAAATGAGTGAAATCTTGAATTTGTTTCATTTGTATATGTTGTGTTCTTTTCAGACCCTATATCTATGGTCCTACTGCACAAGGGGAAAGAATGCAAATTCTGCAAAACTTCAAGCACAATCCAAAAATCAACACTATTTTCATTTCTAAGGTGAGGGGGTACATTCACTGTATCCTTGTGCCTATCTTTGGAGTCAGTTTTAAGAATCAGCTGCACATGCATGGTGTGCATTTGACATCTTCATATCACAGCTCACAAAGAAAGCTGTGCTTTGTATTTAGTGTTGGCTGGGGAGATGTGGAAATAAGAGACTGCTCAGAGGGTGCTGCTCTGTTGCAGGTAGGGGACACGTCCTTTGATCTGCCAGAAGCCAATGTTCTCATTCAGATTTCATCCCACGGTGGGTCACGAAGGCAGGAGGCTCAAAGGCTGGGACGAGTGCTGAGAGCCAAAAAAGGTAAAGGAGGTGGTGCTTGGGCTCTGGGCCTTGGATCATAGCAGCCTAGAGCAGGAGAAACTGGATGTTCATGAGGCTTCTGTATACTGTCCTTGCATTATGTTTTAGTCAAAGAGAATATACCTATACACCAGGAAATGAAAATTAAGCATCTTCTGGGTCAGTAAACTCAGTGATGAGAAAACTTCTAAAGGACAAAAAAAGCTGAAAGAAAACTCACTTTCTATGGCAATTCTCTCACTTTTTCATTCCTTGATATTTTCTTCAATGTGAAATTGTTTGTGTAGGATCATAGTATTATTCTAAGAAGCAAGTCTCTAGAAATCACATTTTTGACACTGTAGATTGCTTGCTTTTAAAAATTGGATTTGGTTTTCGACTACTGTGTTTTTGTAAACCATGGCCAAAAGAATTTTTTTTGTTTAGAACAATTAGTCTTAAAATACTTTCTACTCAGACCTAAGCTCTGCACACACTTATTTTACGCGCAGTTTGTGCTTGTTACAGGTAGGGCTTTGTTTGAAAATGCAAACAAACCCCATGTTAGTGAATTGACCAAGTCTAAGTGAAACCCTGAGTTTTAAAAGAGAACCCTATTACCAGGGTAACAGACCTTAAGGACTGTAAGTGCAAATAAAAGTTTATGCACAGGTATATGCAGGTCTTCAGATAGTGCTGTGAATTCTTAGCTAATTTTTTTAATTCAAAATTCTTAGCTAACTTTTTTAATTCAAAAACACTGCAAACTCTACTTCACATGTATAAAACTTTTCCTTTGTCTTTTTCTGTTGGACTTTTTTTGACATGCAGTGCAGTCCTTGCTCTTGACTTTTCACTTCTTGACATGATAGACTTAGAAACAATTTTATCTTTCACTTTGCCTAGCAGAATAAAGCAGCAGATTCTTCTTAGAGCACCTGTGTGGTTGTGTTAGTCTACATTTCCTTTTCTGTTTTTGTCTTTTCACCTATCCTGAAGTTATTAAGAACAAAAGTAGGAGTTTCCATGCTGTGTCAATCAGTTTATGCAATGTCTGGGTGCAGCTAGACAATGCAAATAGTTTTTGTGGGGACAAGTTACTTAAGTACCTGTTTTCAGTATTTCTTTCTTGGTTGTTCTTTGTTGCAGTGTTCCAAATGAAACTAATCACTGAGTGCTTTTGTCTCTTAGGCATGGTTGCAGAGGAATACAATGCCTTTTTTTATTCCCTTGTATCCCAAGACACTCAGGAAATGGCATATTCAACAAAACGACAACGGTTTCTTGTAGATCAAGGTTATAGCTTCAAGGTAACTTGTTCTTTCTATTTATTATGCTTGAGGCCTAAGAATGTAATTTTCATACTGTTTAATTTTCATACTGTTAGTATTTGGTCCAGTACTTGAGAATTCTGGTTGTGGAATGCATTAATGAAGGTTTTTCTTGCAAGCAAGAACTGCCCCGGTATTGTTTTATCATCTATGTTATTGTGAGGGCAGATACAAGTAGCTTTGTACAGCTTCTAGAAAGGTAAGTGTTGTAACTTGAAAGCAGGCACCCTGCAGGGTGCAGTGCATGTTCCTTGGTGGTTGGTTGATGTTTGTGCTGTTCAGTTGTCTATCTGTGCAGATCTCCCATTATACAGTATCACACTGGCACTGCATAAAGCAGTGTTGGGTGTTGTCAGAGTGGGCAGCACCAATTTAGACAACTTGCAAAACTTAGGAAGTGACAATTTTCAAAGAGCTCCAGTCTCAGACTAGTATTTCACTATGTCATCTTCTTCCAAACATAACCAAAGCTCTTCTACATTATAGATTTCATGGTGTATCTCACATATTTTTCTTTTAATGCATGGATTGCCCTGTATGCTCGTCTGTTAGGCTGTAAAGGCAGCAGAGTATCATGATAGCTCTTGGGTTTAGGTAAATTATTCCTTTGAAAAATTGGAGCTTACTGCTCTGATAGAAGCCTTCCTGATGAGAAGCAGTGCTGAGGAGAATGAAAAAATAAGACTCCCACATCTTGCTGTTCAAGAGCTTGTCTGGGTGAGGCACCAGTACAGGACATCCCCCTGAACTGCTGGGCTGGAAGAAATCACTGCCCTGGAAAGAGCAGCCCATTAAAGAGCTCTTTAGAAACAGACCTGTCATGGTGTTTATAGGTGAGAACTTTGTTTTCCTTTGTAGTGAACGTGTTTCAACAAAGTTGTAGATCAGTACTAAGCTGCAACTAATTACAGCAAATGCATCTGTGTGGCTATAGCCAGGAAGATTAGAGCAATCTCTTTATTTATATTTGAATGCCCTGGATTCTAGAACTGAGAAGGAGGTTAAAATTGAGGGATTTAATTTTGCAAGGAAGGAGCTCTTAGTCCTAGGAGCTTTGGTGTAATGTGGCACAAAAGCAGTGCAAGTGGCCAGCTGAGTATCTGGAGCAACATTTTTGCTGACCAGTACTGGAATGTTCTTTATTTGCAGATTAGAAACAAAATATTAGAATATCTGTTTCCTTCTGTTTGCCAAACTTTGTCATAGCTGGCATCAAAGAGTAATAGGGCTGCAAGAAACCTCCAAAAAAGCATCTGTTGTGTTTCTTCATTCTGAGCAAGAATGAACTATGTGTATGCCATTCCCAATAGATGTCTGCTTTCTTAGTATTCCAAATATGGAGACCCTACCTCTTCTTTAGGTAATTATTTCAATGCTAATGTCCTGTCCTTTAGAATTTGTGTTCCTAAATAACTAAAAATTCATTACTAGTTTAAAAGGGTAACAGTTTTTACTTTTTGTTCAGGACTTACTTTCTTCTTGCCATCTCTCAATAGCTTCATTCTCTGCCTTTTATCAAAAAGAGAACTGGAGTAATACGTTCTTGCTAAATCCACATATCTTGTCTTTGCTTCTTAAATATCAGCTTTATTACAGTTTACTGCTTACAACTAACCAGTTGTCTTTGCTACTATATTGTATTTTTATTTAGAGACTAAAGGTAGGATATACTAAATTTTAAACCAGTAGCAGAAGAACTCTGTATATTAAAGAACTGGGGCTAACTTTTAAACAGAGCATCAGTTGGACAGCTTAAAAGATGATGCAGTGGGAATTCTTTCCGTTCTATGAATCATGCTAGCAGTTTTGCAAGCAGAGCTGGAAACAGGCAAATACAATTTAAAATGGATTTTTGTGACTCCTTTTTCTTTATTTTTGAGATGACCATAGCACATATCCTCCTAAATAAACAAGGAGTACCATAGTGTTTCTTTAGCAATGTTGGACTGATTCCTTCCATTAATGGATTCTTCAAGTTCGGACGTTTTCTCAGGAAAACATCCTTTTTCAGACTAGACATTCCCACAAATAACAGCCCACAGCACTGACTATTCATTCCAGTGTTTCCCTACCCCATTTTTCGAAAATGGTACTTGGCAGCTAATATGGATTTCTTTTACCTTAAACTTTATTTACAGTGTTTTTGTGATCTGCTCCAACCCAGACTGCTGAGGCAATTAGTTTCTAATTGTATTGATTCAAGAGGTAAGCAGAAAGGATGAGGGAAAACACTACATAATCAATGGCTGAATTAGAATGTCTTTCTCAAAACCATGTCAAATGTAACATTTTCAAAATACCTCTGGTTAAGAAAGTAAACTGCCTGTTGCAAATCTTTATAACAGAAGCTTGAGATGTTTCAGTTCTTCAGAAGAGGAGCTTTGTCAGCTGATGGAGCCCATGGCACTGCATTGCCAGTAGGTCACATGTGCCCTGCACCCACAGTTACCAGATGAGTTACTGAGAATTCCAAGGAGAGCAAACTTAACTGAAGTTACCCAGTGTTTAAGTACTCAAAGGCTGGAAGAGTCCTTTTGCTCTGTGACTGATGCTCTGTTGCAGGTTGCTGCACTGTCTCCCAACAGCTGTACATCTCCATTTGTTAGGGGTTTATTCCCCATTGTCCTGAATGCTTCTTGCTAAAATTCTAACTCTCTGCAGAGCTAGTGGATTATTTTTGTTAAATACAAAATACTGGTTCTTAAACTAGACAAATCTAGAGCCTACAGCATGACACCAACCTTGCAGTAAGTTGAATACATGTCTGAGTTATATGTGCTTTGGTCAGGTTCTTGGTCAAGCTGCTATAAACAGTATTTAGCTGTCATGCTCTGCCCAGAGCTTTTCTTTCTTCTTTTCCTTTTTTTTTTCCCCCCAAAGATTTGTCTTTTGCATTTTCAGCCAGAATATAACAAGAACTGTACAAGATATATGTACATCACTTAGCAAGATTTTATATGTATCTGTGCTATCTGTAGTGTGAGGTTGTTCCAACCATTAATAAAAGTTGAAGGCAGTTCCAACAGGATATGGAATCAGAAATACTTGTCTTGGTTTTGAATAGCTAACAGTGAGGAGGAAGAGCCCTCACCTTGTAGTGTGCTCTGTTTCTTAGGTAATCACAAAGCTGGCAGGCATGGAAGAAGAAGAACTTTCATTTTCAACCAAAGAAGAACAGCAGCAGCTTCTCCAGAAAGTCCTGCAAGCATCTGACCTGGATGCTGAGGAGGAAGTAGTTGCTGGAGAATATGGTTCAAAGTCAGCTCAGGTAATGAAGAATTCTTTGAAAAGGATGACCATAGGTGGGACAGAACTGGGCCATTTTATTTGCATCCAGTTCTAAATGTGATGTTGTCATGGATGGCCTGGTATCTTTGTGAAACATTAGAGAACAGATTTGGTTTTTTAATCTGTATTAGCCTTTAGCTATTGGAATAATTCACTTGCTGGGCACTCAGAAGAAATTCGATATGGAATTGGTGTCCCTCTCCATCATATTTGAAGGAGAAGGTAACAGATCTATCGTTACAGATTTTGAAGTAAATCTTTTAAGTGACATGCAGTGAAAATATTTGAAGCCTCTGATGCTACACTAAGCACGTGCCTGTGCTCCTTGTCCTTGCAGGTGTCCCGCCGTGCAGGCACCATGAGCTCCATGTCCGGAGCAGATGACACCGTGTACATGGAGTACCACTCCTCACGGAGCAAGGCGTCTGCCAACAAACACATCCACCCCCTGTTCAAACGCTTCCGCAAGTGACGTCCTTCACACGGCCGTCTCCTTGAAACGTCACCCCTCTACGTGTCCTGCTACTGGAAAGATGGAGTTGAAATTTATGACAGCTCCTTTAACAGACTCTTTTATATGCATCTGTACAGCCACAGATTTACTTACCAGTGTATATGCTCTCATAGGTGAATGGGAAAGCAAAGAAGGAACTAAATCTTACCATGAAAATATTTTTAGAAACTTTAAGATACAAATATGTCACAGCACATAGTTTTTTTGTGTGGCACTGTGCTCCTTGTCTTATGCCCTCATTTCCTCATGGCCAGAGGGCAGAAGCATAAGGGCCACTTCGTTCAAGAGAAGTACTTGTCTGGTTTTCAGGGTAATTAATAGACTTTATTTTTATCAGCTGAAGATCCTTTTTCAGAAGAGTCCTGAAAAGGTTTTGTAAATGAAGTTTGTACTGATGTTTGAGATATTATTTATCTGATTCTTGTGTCTGCTCAACAATATACTGTTTCTCAAAATGCTTAAATAAAATCATTCAGTGAGCTGAACAAATGCTGAGAGGAGCACTTTACATTATATTTTTAAACTGAGAGCTAATTTATACTTGTGACTTTACCTGTATTAAAAATCTAACAAATAGGTCAGAAATACTTTAGAGTTTGAAGACAAGAAAAAGAGACTGTCTCCAAAGTAAACTCAAGGAAAGCATTAGTAGTAAATACAAATGAATTCTGTGCTCATTTTCCTAATTTTTCTTGCTACTCTTGAGAAGTTACTCAAATAAAAGCTGTTTCTCTTGTTATTTATATTCTATTTATTAACCATGCAATAAAACCTTCGTAACTGCTAAACAGTGCACTGTCACCACAGAGGTTATTATTGAATCAAAAAGCATTTTGACTTCTCACAAGGTGAACTGGAAGAATGTGTGAAATAAAGATTCCTGAGGTTGTTTTTTTTTTTAATGAAGACTGCATTATAATTCTAGAAAACAATAGGGAAATGTTGGTGGTTTGTGGAAGAAGAATGCTTTTTAAGTAACACCTACTTAATAATGTAACATGCTACTTGGTGTTGTATTAAGAGTTGTTATTTCTCTGGTTGTAGAGCTTTAGGAATGACCTCTGTTGGTTGAAAATAGGTTTGTATAAAGGTTTACCATACTGGAAGAAACATGCATGGTACAACTATTCTGGTTGTATGACAAATGTGCTTCAGAAGAATACTGAATTCTGTTTCTTATTAGCATGAATTCACAAATTGAGAATGTAGAAATATTGGAAGCATTTAATAATTGAGAACAGATGGTGCTTGGTTTTGGTCTCTGTCAGAATCAGGTAATTTTTAAAAATGGAACTGATCTGCCTCAGTTTAAACTTTGTTTAGGCTCTGAGCCCTACCCTGCAACACTTGATTCTTTCTCTCGTGCTGAGTCTTCTGCCTCACAACCTGGAACCAGCCATGGCAGTGCTGGAGTGGCTTATACAGAAGAGATAATTGTGCAGTATTCTGGTGCTGATTTCCTCTCCCCAGTTTAAAGCATTATTTACTTCTGATAGTAGTTTGGACCATCTCTAATGGCAACAGTTAGTAGCAAAATGGTAATTTAGTATAATGGGAGGGGCCTGTGACAGAGCTTTAGCTCAGCAAGTAAGGCAGTCTCCCTCTGCATAATTCTCTCTTAAAAAGCTTTATGAATTGCTTTGAAACTATTCTCCACCCTTCATAAACTTGAAAAAACTCGCAACAATCTACTAAATGCAAATGGCTTGATACTGATTCCTATAATTGTGGAATCAGTAGTAGTAGCTGGATTTAGGACTGCTGTAGTGCATGTGTAGTAAATCGTGACTAATGATCTCACTCCTCTAAGTAATGCCTGTGTGGGATGCAGTACATTCAGCATCCAGTAAAGCATAATAATTTTACGAGGTATGAATGACTCCATGCATCAGTGATAGCATCTTGGTATTCAAACTTTAGAATTCATTACATTGATAAGATTAAGTGTGGTAATTACTGCCTGCTGTTATCCAGGCTGTGGCAGCAAGTGGCAGACTGGTGCATTTACTCAGCACAGCTGAGTTGCTGGTGCACACGGCAGCCCCTGTACCATTACAGGGTCAGGCAGGTCAGTCACTAAGGAGCTGCTGGCTCCTGGGCCTTCTGTCCTGCTGGCCCCTCACTACCCCTGCACTCTGGCAATGCACCCAAGGGTCACAGTAGACAGCTCCAGATCTGTAATCCCAGCCCTCTAGGAAACTAAATTGTCCACAAAAGAACAGATAGTGTGGCAGAAGTGTGATTCAGATTATGACTGAGGCCAGAGGCAGGTGAACTCAGGGGTAAGTAAATTATTTCTTGGAAGTCTGTGGATAGAGGAGGTGTGATTTTCTTGGATGTCATTCAGGTTTCCGTGCTGGCCCCTGCTCCCTGGCCTCCTCCTTGGTCTGAATTTCATAATGAGGAGACTTAATCTTCTTCAGGAACTGTCTTTTTTTGATATTTGCTGTTTGTGTTTCTGATAGGCTGCAAAAGTGAAGCTTGTGTTTATGTGCCCTTCCTTCTTGTGGCAAACCAGGAAGTGTCCATATGAAGATGTTAATGCTTGAAGGGCGCTGCAGTTACTCATTAAAATGGTATTCCAGACTAAAAGTGCAGTGATGATGGGGTGGCAATTTCACAGCCTTACAGCTCACCCAAGCACCAAACTACAGCCAGTTTCTGTTTCTGTATCTCCTTATGCCCTCCTGATGGTCGTTTTTTGTAATGCCAAGCCTTCCTCTTTGTGTTTAAAAACTCTGGATTCAAGGCAAGTGGTTCTCAGTATAACTTAGTGTCATATGCCCTAGGAAGCACAGAGCAAGGATCTAAATCTATAAGAAGTCTGCAAGTAGAACTGGATTCTTTACAGTTGATTCATGGGTTTTTTATCAAGGGCTGAACAGTAAGTCACAGCAGCATTGGCTTGCTTGTTCTGATTTAAATACCTTATTTTTGTAAAATCCTCTATTAGTATTTAGCCTATGAAGTTCAAATTTGTCCTGTTTTCGGAAAAAAACCAGGAATTTAGGAAGCATTTAAAGTTCCAAAGCATTAAAGTTCCAAAGACATAACTTCACTTGAAAGGATCTTTCAGAAGATGTGTTTGAGAACAGTCTGAAAAGGCAAAAAATTATTACTAACTGTATGGATATTTCAGTGAAAAGTACTGAAAATTTCTGCTTACATTTCTGACATTGCAGCCCTTTTTCAGCTTTTCTTTGCAAATGTTCTGAAGAGCATATCTATGTAGTCTTAGCTGAAAGTGTTACTTGGGCAAAGTTAAATGCCTCCTATCAAATCTCTTTTATGTCCATAAATTATACTTACAAATTATTTATACTTGTAGCTATTTCAACAGTTATGTGAAACATACAGTACAGTATTTATTATACTGATATCATAAAATTATGTTAAAATAATTACAAACCAGATATAGCCAAGACTGTTAAGAGGTGAGAATCATCCTAAGAAAACAGAATTCCTGGTAAGATGATAATGTAACCATTGACTCTGAATACCAATGTTATTGACACAAAGAGCTTTGACTGAACTTTGTCAGAGTTTGTGCAAAGAGGAGGGCAAGTTTAAATTGGATTTAGAAATAACTAAACGAAGGTAACAAAGTACAATTAATCAGACCATTGGGGGGTCTAGACTGAGAGAACAGCAGGACTGTGGATTTGAAGACAAATTATCCAAAAATAATACATAATCTAAATTATCAATAAGTCAAATTTAGTTTATACTGTGATCCCGTTACATAGCAAAAGTTAACTAAAACTGAAGCATGTCTGCTGTGAAGGGGCATGTGCTCCAACTTGTTTGAAATAACAAAAGTCCCAACTGACTTGTTACATAAAACATATTTTCAGACTCCAAGGACCAACAGGCTAGGACAAACGTCATTGTTTAAATTTAAAGAACTCTGAGTGTGTTTCTGAGTCAGTGTTAAGATGTCTGATAAATATATATACTGGTAGGTTGTACAAGTAGGAGAAAATATTTATCTTTTAAGTCACATAAATGTGTTTTGGTTGGTTTGTGCTGATGGCATAACTCCTCCCTTCTTTATGGCTTGGTGGCTTTATGTGGAAGTGGAAGGAGGTTTTGTATAATGGCTACTATACTCACCATTATTCCTGGGAATTCTGTAGCACTACTACTGGACTTCTGTTACCTGAAACAAGTTTGTGTTCATATTTGGGAGGAAAATGGGACCAGACAATGCCAACCCCTCCATCACTTTAGGTTGCCCTCTAACCTTTCACCCTCTGCTGTACTTTCAAATGTTTGTTGGCTCCTTTCCTTTACTCTTCCTTTTTCCAGTCTATTCTAGGAAATTTATTTCAGTTTCATCCATCTCTTGTCATGTAAATTTTGGTGTTTACTCATAATGTTGTCTACTGAACAATCTGCAGTTTGCAAGTTTGACCTCCGACTCAGCTTCTGCAGTAGTAAGGATGTGAAGTGTGTCAGTAAAGCAGGAACATTAGTGGCACATATGTACACTAAAACTCTTAATTTGAAAGTCAAACAGAACCACACAATTATGATCTGGCACAGCAAAAAGAAGTGAATGGTTTAATTACACATTCCATGTTGTGGTAGCCCACATGTATTCACTCATATTCATAAACATTCCTTGCCTGTATTCAGCTATTGAACCACCTTACAATTTGGCTTTTGTTGTCTACTCTTTTTTTACAGTTTACATAGAAAAAGAAACTTGTATCTACACTGATGGGTTGCTATGGTATTACTGATTATTATTGTAGAGCAAGGTTTTAATAGTGCACCAGAGTTGCATCTGTTAGTGGCTCTGAATTTCTCCTCCCTCTGGCAAATTGCCTAGAAATGTCTATTACTTATAAATATTTTTGGTCCACTGGTCATCAGACCTACCTCTGGGCACCACCTGCACTACAAAAAAAAAAGTTTCTGTGGATGTCAATCTATTCATCTCCTTTTGTGCCAGAAAGATGCTCTATACAGATTTGCATAATGGCACCTTTACACACCCCTTTAAATCCTTCTGTTATATCAAAGAAATTTGGCAGTTTTCATCATTAGTGCATTGCCACTTTGTGCTTTCTTAATTTATTTCTTTGTTACACTCTGCCATTGCCTATAATGTACTCTGGAAATTCTTCAGGATGCTGTGGTTTTGGCTTTGCTTATCAAACACTGATATCTCCATGTAATAAAATTACAAGATGGTAAGCAGTAATGGAGGTGGTCTCACAGACACTCCTGGGTCAGGACTCTTCTCAAAAGGCACATTCCACTCTTTCTTTAAAATACTAAAAATTTGCTGAGGTTTGCCAGTAATGAGATCTGAAGGTCTGCAGCTGTTTTATGGGCTGCACCAGGTGAGCTCCCTGATTCACTGAAATGGCAGATTCTCTGAGTGTTTACATGTTGGTTTTTTAAAATGGGGTCTGTGTTTCAGACCATTTTATTGCAAACAAACAGAAATCTAACAATAAGTAAACCAAGAAGAAACTGAGTGCAGGTGGGGTTATACAACCCTTAGTTCCTACGCTGGGACTACTACCACTTCCAGAAATTTCTCAGAAGGAAAGCAGGTACTGTTCTGGTGAAGTACTTAAAGGATAAAGCTTCTGAAGCTTTTTCAAGTGGCTAGAAACAACATGTCCTACAATGATTTTCATGGAAAAGGGATAATGGGGAAATTATGGAGGATTCCATATGTGGAAACTGGGAAAAGGTACACTCAGAGAAAGCTACTACCAGCTGCAAAACTGTAACCTTTACAGCATAATGTATCTAAGTTTATCTCACTAGCATATTAATAGCAGCAGATGCTTTACCTTAACCATGTATGAATTCAAACTAAAATTAAAAAGTCAACCATACTGATAGCAAAGAAATAATGTAGCTACACTTCATAGAAATGTAGGAAGTAGAACTTCAGAGATTCCCTGATGATGTTTTCAAACCTGTTCTTGCAAAGTTCAGTGATAGCAAGTACGTAATGTCCTGCGATGCCTTGGCTACCTGAAATGTGAGGTACCAAGGCTACCTGGAAAAGTAATCAAGAAATCTGTAGCTGTAAACTAAGCCCATCATTTTCTATCTTCTCTCTCTGACATGCACCTTTTTTAACAAAAGATGTACACATCTATAGGCTGTTGTCATGGTTGTGGTAGTCATCTTTCCCAGATGAAATAAGTCTCAACCTTCTTATGTAGTTTTAAAAAAACTTTCCTGTTGCTCTTCTCTAGACCCTTTCAAGTATGATGAAGTCCATTTCCAAGACATGAATTTAGCTTAAACCAGCACATACTTCAACAGATTTTATTCCTGTAATATTTACTGCTGTATCCATAAAGACTGATGTACCTGTCTAACTTCAGTGTTATTTGTTTCAGTGGAGTTATCATTACCCAAAGTGAGCATGCACACAGAGTTTAATCAGAATATAGCCTCAAAAATCTAAGTGAAGATAAATAAGGAAAACAAAAGCTAATAATTTTGATGCTTAATAGATTTACTTTTCCAGCAGTTTTTTCATACTTCTGTTCTAGAAATGTGGATCTTCCCTGAGACTTTTCCTCTCTCCTCAAATTTTATCTGAGTGTCCGACTCACTTAAAAACCAAAATAGTCTCTTCTACATCATTTTGGAAACTAATCAATCTTCTACAGATAATCACTAACACCTTTGGAATTATACAGACATGTATATGAAAATAACACAAATACTTTTTAAACTGTGTAGATTTCTACAAAATTTGACACAAGCTGCTTATGCAGTATATCCTGTCCAAAAGATAAATCATTCTGCAATACAAATAACATCTCTGAATATTGTAATTTACAGGATTTTTTTTTGTGTAAGGTTATTGTGTAAGACCACTGCTACTTACATATGGCTGCACAAACGTTACAGGATAATGAACAGTTCTAAGAGACCATCTCGCAGAAAATACCTTATTTTCTAACACAGTGGAATGAATTAATGCCACCAAAAAAACAGGCCTAATCCTGTTTTTTTAAAAAATAGGAGAAAGATGGGGTGAGCTTTTCACCAAACTAATGGGTGAAAGAGGCAAAAACTGGACTTTGGCTGCATGTATAATGGGTAAATTTATCTGATTTGAATTATACAAAATAATAGGTTCGTTCTATTCAAGTCTCATCCCAGACCCACCCCCCTTTTCCAGCCCTAGGGGAGGGAGCGTTAAATAATGGTCTGTGTAAACTGATGCTCGTGCAGTAAGAGTTTGGAGAAGTGCTGCTTGTACAAGTTAAAGCAGGCACTGAAGAAAGAGCAACCAAATAAAAAGCAGCTGCAGGAGCAAAGTGGACCCTTCTGAAATTAAAAGACATGTCTTTCTTCACCAGAGTTTTGACGATGAAATGCAAGCAGACACTTGAATGTGAGAGGACTTACTTTTACCAGGCGCTTTTTGCCAGCAGCAGGTTTCCCGGGCAGCCGCGGCTGTGCAGCAGCCAGTCGCTGGAGGTGCGGAGCAGCCCGCGGGCAGCGGCGGGGAACAAAGGCGAGGGGCGCGGAGCGGAGCTGCTGGAGCCCCCCCCGCGCCGCCTGGGCAGGGTGAAGAGCCTGCACGAAATGCCCGGACCCAACACCCTCTACAACCTCTACGAGTTCTTCTGGAAGGACGGCTTCGGCCGCATTCATGAAATCCAGGTACAGCTCCCTGGGGTACTTAACGCTTTAATCACGCCAGGGTTACTTAAACCTTTCCCTTCCTCCCCCAGTAAAGCGCTGGTGAATCGCCGGGCTAGCAGCACCGCAGCTGGGCATCGCCGCGCCGCCTTCCCGCAGGGGAGAGCCGGGTTTCAGGGGATCCCCCGCTCCAGTTCCCGCAGCACCGGAGGCTCCGGAACTTTTGTTTCGCGGGGGATCCCACGATCCCGGTGCCCCGGCGCCCGCGAGTGCTCCCCGCGCATCTTTGTGCGCGTTTTGAACCGCTGGGGAGGTGCCTCAAGCTGAAAGAAGGAAAAACACACTTTTTTTTTTTTTTTTTTTAACTGGGCTGTTTCACGAGCTTGCAGAGGGCTTATTTTTGGCGGGCAGGGCTGGGAAACGTGGGCTTCCCCGGACTCTCAGACGGCAGCACCCACCCGTGCGGTGAGGCTGTGCTGGCACCCGGGGCCGCCCCAGCCCGGCCGCTGCCCTTCCCTCAGCCCGGCCCGGCGCTGCTCCGCCGCGCTTAGAGACCATTTTGTCTCTCCTACCCCGGCCTCTCCTTACATAAATACACTCTGCCTATCTCGGTGCCCCGAGGGAGCGGTAGATGTGCCTGGCCCCGCTGCCGTCAGCGCTGGCCGGCCCCCGGCGGCCGCCCCCGTC
>VYZP01009036.1:4963-18628 GCA_013400635.1 Hypocryptadius cinnamomeus
AAAGCAGCCCAGTCTGGAAATGCATGAATGAGTTTGCAAGAGCACTGTTTGCTTTTTCCCTGTAAGCTTCTGTTGCTGCAGGGAAATTTGATTTATGAAGCCCTGAGTCCATGTCTGCTTCAGACCCTGGCCTGTTGCTTAATTTAGCAACAAGGCATCAGCTGTGGATTGGCTGCCTTGGAGCAGCACAGCAGTTGGGCTCACTCTCGCTTTCTCTTGTGTAAGGTCACTTTCTCCACCAGCCTGAACGTGTGATGTGCTGCATACAAATAGACAGGAAAAAGCAAAAGCCTGTTGTGAAAACTGTCTGGCTCTCTGGTCCTCAGCAACAACATTCAGCCTGTTGAAGCTGAAAGGATATTTACTCCTCCCCACTTACACCCTAAGCCTCTCTTTAGCCCTACTCTGTTCCTGCAAGTGTTTTCCTTCAACCCCCCATGCTTCTTGTTTGCTTTATTATTTTCTAGCACCTTTATCCAAGAGGCTTTATTTTGCAGACATTTGGAGTGGTGACAGACCATCTGAGCTCCAGACTGTTCAGTTCAATAGACCAAAAGGAAGGTGACATGACAGCTGGAGTAAGTATCATACCATTTAACACACATAGTGGGAGGCGAGGGACTCTTAAGTCTTACAACTTCACATGCTGGCTGGCTGGAAGATGGAGGTGTAGTAGGTAAAAAACAACTAACAGGCGTCCTAAATGGTTCAGCACCTAAAATTTAGCTTTATTTTTTTCCAGGCATGACTCTGTGGTTTCAGAACGTGAAGTAAAGTTCCTTTCTATTTTTACCTTCTAACCCCTTAAGTGGATATTCTTTATAACGCAGTTTAGGTCTGGAAGAGCTGCAGTTGCTCCTGCAGGAATCAAATGGAGGATATGGTCCATTGTAAAAATTTGCATCTATCAGATGGCAAAGAACAGAGATAAAGCAATTTTTAATGTCCTCTTCCAGCAAGTGCAGAGCTTATATCTCTAAAATTTGCTGACCATTTTGGCTGGATTAACCCTTCAGTTATTGACTTCAGGAGGTGTTCTACTTGACTCTGCACCGTGTACCTTTTTGGATACACATATTCCCATGGATGAAAGCTGTATAGAGCTTCATAAGCAAAGCAGAGACATTCTACCACCATGGGACAGTCCTTCTGCCAAGCAGCTGGCTTATTCAAGCAAATAAAAAGTCTCAAGAACTCTTTCTAATGAAATTTTTCACAGAATATAAGTGTAGACATTTCTGTCAATTCCCTCATTAAAAAATCACAAAGAAGAAAACACAATTGCTGTTTACACAGGAGAACAAAACAATTAATCTAACCTTTATTTAGCATTGTTTTCTGCTGTGACTTTTTTCATAGTTGACCTTTTCTACTTCAAGAGAGATCTTTATAAAGAATAAGCATGGATGGGGGGGGAGGAAGAAATGAAATTATCTTGCTGAAGTGATAATTAAGCAAGACAAGGGCCGTGAAAATAATATCTTTTCAAAGGTCTGGGCACACTCAGTCGCCTTGGGCAACAGGACAACATAAGTGACACTTTGCCCCTCCTACAGCCCTTCCTGTCCCTGACATCAGCACATCACTGTCATTAAAACTGCCATAAAAAAATAGACAGGGCTGATGGGCTGGCTGAGAGGAGCTGTGACAGCTGCTTTGTGTGTGTCACTGGGTTTTATCACTCCATTACAGGATAATGATAATGATTAGCCTTGCCTTGCTCTCAGAATGGAAAGAGGTATTTTTGATGAAAGGAACTAAAAACTTGGTTTTGGCATCATGGCAAGATTTCAAGAATCAACAGCATCTGTCAGCACAACTCTGAGTTATCCTAATCTGCATTCCAATAACACCCGGATGGCAAGTGTATGATACAACCCCTGGCCTGAAGGTTTAAAGAAAAGTGTTTAATGAAAAGGTTTTAATAGGTTTAAAGAAAAAAGGGGCACGATGTAGAAGAGGAGCCCATTTTTATGTGTGTTAATGTATAGTACTGCCTGAAATACATGCATATGTGCATGGACATTTTGTATACAAATGTAGGGCAAGCCAGTTTCTAGCACTGCCTGTCAAGCAGCTCTTGCTTGTGGGACACTGAGCTGCCTTGTACTCATGCCAGGCTGATTTCCCACTCAGCAGGTGATGTGAGACAACTCATGCAGGTTCTCTGAACTGTGTGACAGGCACCAAACTCTTCCTGTTACCTGTATGTGAAACCAGGGTATCTGAGTTAGCTCCTCTGGTTCGCAAAGACAGTGTTTTCCTCTAGGCTGAAATTAGAAAACGAGTCAAAGGTTCTGGGTTAGTTGCAGGCTTCCTTATTGATGCTAAGGATTTAACACAAGAGGTTTACACAAGGACCTACTTGCACAGATAATACCAATTCCTGTATTTTCTGAGAACTAAAGATTTCAGTCCTTATGCTCATTAATGTAGTGTTTTAAGCTCTCAAACAAATGTGAAATGTTCCAGATCATTATATCAGGTAACCATACATCCTGGTAGGTATTCTCACCATTTCTAGCATTCCTCTCTGCACTTTTCCTCTTACAAAGGAAGTAGAAATCTGACTGCAAACACACCAACACTAAATGACCTGAAAATATATCAAAACACCAACAAGTATTTTGTGGCTCTTCTTGGGCCAGGGTCTACCAACTTTATTTATTTCTGAGCATTTCTTGCTCAGGAGACAGTCCAAATATAATTAGTTTTTCCTCTGAATTAAGCATAGGGGAAACAGACTCATGTATTTTCTATGAAGATGAAAATGAAGTTCTCAGCAAAGCAAGCACTTTAAACTGTATCGTGGGACCAAGGGTTCTGAAAATTTTTCAAATCACATTCTCAGCTTTCCTCACAGGGTAATATTGTAGGCTGCTTTTTTGACAGCAATTATCTCTAACGAGGCTTTAATTTTTCCTACTTTTAGAATTTTGGCTCTTATTTCAAATGGACATTCCTTGGACATGAATGATTTTTCTTATTTTGTGAATCTTCAGGAGTCCTCTCTGTTGCACATGCAACAAAGCCATGGGCTTTTAATGACTAGGATAAAACAAAGCCAGTAAAAAAATCAGCCAGAAACACAGACGTTTTTCCCTTTAATCACATGGCCCCCAAATGAGATTGCTCTATGGTGCAAGAGACCCAGCTGTGCCACTGTCTGATGAAAATGCAACTTGATGTTTGTTCACCTCCCTCGCCACTCAGTAGTTGCTCTGCTCTGCTCCTCAGCTGGAGCTCTGTCGTGCTGGGTCAGCTCACACTTCACTGACCACAGGAGTCATGGTCAAGATGGACTCTGCACCCTGTAGTTCTATCACTTGCTGGCATGCAGGCCACCAGAACCTCAAACTCTTACCTGGCCTCTTTCAAATCAGGTGTCAATGATGACTGAACCGTCTGCTGATCTTGGGAAAACAGATATTGTATCTCAGAATGTGCAAATGGAGTTTTCTTTATTTTGTATATTAAGTTATTACTCCAGAAGAACTTTATTCTCTGTCTCCCAGACTCCTATGCATGTTCCAGGGTTGATATGTTATATAAACCCTGCATAGAGGCCATAGCCAGAGAAGTCTAAGGTGTCATCTCTTCTGAAAGGTTCATTTCCTAGCTAAGCTGGTCCATACCTTTCCAGCCAAGAAAGAACTGTGGATGGGCTAAGCCATAAAACAGGTAACTTGTGAGGAGGAGAACAACTACAACTTCAGAATACGCTAGCAATACAAGATCCTAGAAAGACATGTCTGTGATCCACATGGTGAGTGTAGGATCTGGCTGCATGCTGCTGGTATCAGTGGAAGCAGAAGCATTCATTCCTCTGTGGGTGTGTAACAAAGTCAAATATAGTTTGGGAGTAATCCAAAGATATCAAGTTAATTGCTCAGTGCTACGTCTGCATGCTGTGCAGAGGAAGGAAATGGCAATTTCATTAAGCTTTTAGTGCAAACAACACACCTCTTTGTCTTGCTTAGTTCCTACATGTTACTCGAGATCTGTTGCCTTCATCATATTTCATTTGTATAAACTGAACTGTCATTTTGCAAAGGGGACACTGGCTTTCATTTAACAATCAGTAACATTATTTAGTACATTCTGGTTTTATTCATAACAAGATAAAATATATGTAGTCCTCATAATTGGTCTTTTCGCTTACAAGGTAAAGGCATGAAATGCAAAAAATATGGTACTTTATGAGTTCTGGATTGTAGCAGTCTTCAAAAACTCCAGCAAAAAAATAGCACAATACCCTGATAATTACTTGAATAATATAATTTGTGGTAGAAGCACAGAACATTTTGCAGCACAGTGACATTTTAATACCTGCAGATAAATTCCTTTAGGTACGCCTTGAGAAGCATCGTTTTCAACAGCCAGACTCTCCCACCGGCAGATGATTCTGTCCCACGGAGATGTGGAGGAGGAGTCACAGCAGGCAGCAGAGGGACAGCCTGCACATTTGGACAGCCTCCTTGGCTCAAGAGCTATGTAAATACCTCCACCCTTTTATCCCCTCTTTGCCATCCTCACTCAAGGGAATGCAGCTCTGGTTTAAGTCGCTGCTGCTGCTGCTGCTGCTTGAGTGGAATATTTGTCACCTTTAGATACACAGGCACCAGGAGTGACCCAGCTCCTTCTTGTCCATGGTGTTCCTCTACAGCACCAGGACCTTTGCTATCCCTTCCAGGCTGATTATCTCAGGCTGTCNGTCAAAATTTTTAAATATAGCATCTTAATAAAATATGTCTATGAAATGGTGAATTTTGATGAGAAGAAGACCTTTGCAAAAGACATTTTTGCTAAAAATTCCTCAATTGCTTACAGAGATGGCTAATATTTTATGTTCAAACAATGATGAAAGGAGAAAAGAAAATCATATGCTTTCTCTGACTACCTCTATTACTGTTAGAAATCTTTAGTGAAGAGTACACGAACTTTGACTTGGAGAAAAAACATCTACATGCTTTACCTATGCAGTTAGCACCATATCAATGCTGGGCCTTGGCTGGATGATTTCAGGACTGGCCTCTTCATTGGCAATTTACCTTTTACCTAAATACCTAGCAAGGCAATTTTGAGAAAAAGGCCTAAATAATTTTGTTAGTTGGTTTGTTTTTTAAATTTTTCTTCAAATTGGTTCCTAGGATGTGGTTCTACAATCCTCAATGCCATAGTTGTATAAATAGGTGCTAAATGAGTCCAAATTGGATTGAGAGTTTATATGTGGTTGTGACATTTTAAATCTGGTTTACAGGTGATAGTTCCTTCAAAATTAGACTTAATTAATTGCAGCCAAACTAGTTTAAATCTAAACAATCTTATCACCAGACACAGCTGTTTAGCCAAATGAGTAAAACTACACCTTAACCATGCTGTTGGTCCATGACAGGTTTTTCTAGATACCAAACACGGGTAAAGAGAATCTCAAAAAAGCTCATTATTCAAATCATGAGTACCTGGATGGTTGTTCTGACCCTTTATGGTCTTAGCACAGCCATGCTGCTGCCCTCTCTCAGCTAACCCTGTGCCAGTGACACTGAGCTGTAGGACAGCTCCAGGCCAGGGGCACTCTTTAGGCCAGCTTCACTGCACTGTAGATGAAGAGGAGGCAGGCTCAGGCACAGCCAGAGCACACTTTCTGCAGCCACCAGAAGCTTTGTGAGCAGCTGGGTGGGGAGGTCTGGACACCCAGCCCTCTGCACCCCTGCACAAGATGTTTGCAGCCCTGGCTGGCCATTCGCCCTCCTTTGCTGCAGCTGGGGTAGAGCCAGACATCCACATTTTGACCAGATGAAATTACGACTGGTGGGTTCAGGGGCACTGGGGAAGGGAATGAAATGGGTGATTTCATGTGTTGTCTATATTGTATTTCAATTTCTTTAGCCCACAGAATGTGAAAATGTTTTGTGATATCCTACATCACTATGAGCAAATGAAATAGAAACAACAAGGATGTTTCTGATTGTGAGTTCTTAAGGAAAACTGTGGAATGTTTCCAGTCATATTAGATTTAATCTAATCTAGCTTTTTCCTTTTTTTTTTTCTTTTCCCATAAGATAGCAGTCAATGCTCCTTTTTCATAATTTAAAGGGAAAATAAATTACTGCTGAAATATATAACACTTGCTAGGATTCATATGCAGGAAGTCCATAACCCTGGCACTGACAAGCAAAACATTAATGCATGATATTGAAGATGAAAATAAGGCAAGGGATGCTACATAATCACAGATGCATTCTCCAAAAGGGGCTCCAGTCTTTATGAATGAACACCCTGTTTTTAGCCTCCCATCTCTAGGCATACCTCTCTAGGGATACAAAAAAAGGACATATTACTTTGTTTTCAACTTTTTGACTTTGTCAAGTGTAAGATTTTAAATTTTGCTCCACATCAGTAGCCTGTTATTTTTTAGCTTTGCACCAGTCTGTTAAAACAGAAGAAGAAAAACCTTTCAATCCTAAAGGTCCACAGGGAAAAAGATCTTAGTTTGATCTCATTTTCCTTTTAACATTAATTGCATGGGGTTTTTTTGTAGGCAGGGGGCCAGAAAGTGAAATAACAGCTTCCACCATGAGCATGACTAGGACCAAGCAGCAGAATTTAAGGCCATTTTGTTCTTAGTGTTTCTGGCACTGAAAATCCCCGACTCTGGCTCAGTCCTACTCTTACCATCTTGGATGTGTTACAGAACAACCCTGTGCATCTCAAAGTGCAGAATGGAACACGAGTGTAGGTGCCTGCAGAGCTTGAGATTATCTACACAAACATAGCAGTTTGTAAATACTGCAGTGCACCCTCACTGCTCTTCTGCTGTCTCTTCCCCTTAGCTCTTAAGCTGCACCAACCTCACTCTTATTAAGAAATGGCATTGAAGATTTGATATACTTCTTTTTTAATCTGAAAATGTTTGTCCTTACCCTTTGCATGCTCCAGCAAATATAACCACTCCACTCAAAAAGAGAGCAAGTCATTTTAAAGAGAACATGCAGAGAAAGGAAACATATTTTCATTCAGTTAGCTCTCAGTGCAAAAGAGATTTGGTTTCCATCAGTGGCACAGTACAAACTGAGCCCAACAATCAGTTCTTCACACTTCAGGAGATGGGCTTAAGTTCATAACTTGATGTGATCCCAATTAGAGAGAGGAGTCCTGATACAAGATAGCCCAGGACAGAACATTATGAGAGTGGCAGGCTGGAGATGGGAATAAAAATTATCAGTGGAATAAAATGGCTATGGTTCCTTCTCCCCAGAACTGACCTGAGAATCCCAGAGTCTGTTGTGAATGCTCTGAGGGCCTTGATGAGAACAAGAAGATACCCTGCCATTGCCCTGCTCATGCTGGAGATGTCTTTGCTCACAGATCAGCTCACCACAATGCCCAGGCAGGTTTGGAGAACCCTATGCCTCAACCTGTGTTTTCAAAACAGGACAGAACTGGACCATTTACAGACGGCCTGAGTTCACCTTGGTGTGCCACAACCAGAGCTTCTAATGCAAGCAGGAACAAGCTCAGTCAGGGCTGTGTTTTTTCTTCTCAGCATGTTTTGGGTATACTTATTACAGCATAAGCTCCTTTTGCTGCCATAAGGATTATAATAATTTAATCAGCTGTCATCTACTGCATGATTTCCTTCCTTCTACCAACACTATCATTCTTAGGTCCAAATTCTTTAGGAAAAAAAAAATTAACCACAAACTTTCATTTAGTTAACTAAAATGAGAGGAGTTCTTTTTATTTGTTTGCATTTGTTACTGCAATAGTAGCACCAATTTTGCTGGTTTGTTTTTGCGATGACTTAAGGGGAAGCAAACAAATTATTTTAAACATGTAATAAATACCTAGAGAAAAATAACAATAATTACACTTTCAGTGTCAAATAAGTTTTACCTACCCTTATCCTGTGCTTCACAATTTTATGGTGTTTCCATTTTTAAAGACTGCTTTTAAAATAAATGTCAGTAAGTGTTCCCCAGAAAATAATGTGTTTGATGGCATTTCTTTTCTTCTGTGCATGAATGGCTTAGGGATAACTGTTGAGTTTTCAGCTATAAATGCACATGTAAACCTAACCCAGTTTACAGTTTGAATGTGTGCTATTTGCTCCAGCTGTTCTGTGTTTGCAAGGTGGTCTGATTCAATCCCCTTTATCAAATGACTGTTTAAATTCTCTCGTTGTCTGGGAAAAAAACAATGAAAGGTGAAGAAAAGAAAGTGATTTCAAGATAGAAAAATACTGTTTTTCTGGTTAGATATGTAGGGAAACCACTGCCTGTCCAAAAATTTCATAGGGCTTTTGAGCACCACATTTAGAGAACAGAAAGAAAGCAGAACAGAATTTTTGATCCCAGTGAGATATCTGTTACCTGTGGGAGAGTGGATGGGGAGGTTTGGGGGCCTGCTTCTACAACTTCTGTGGAGCTACAGGCCTCTGTTTTTTCCTGGCCACTCTATCAGGGAGAAGTACATTTTATTTTCATGCCAGGAGTAGCCTTGCTCAGCCAGTAGGCTGAGCTCTCATGCTGCTTACATCTTGCAGGCTGAGAAATCCTGGTAGCAGAGTGGCCAGAATGGTGAAAAATCAATCCTGTGCTGGTGAGGCTCAATGTAAAAGGCACTTACATGCTGGAGACAGGAATGCAGTGGCAAGCTTTAAAAGAAAATCATGAGTTGCATGACCTTTTGGGGAGGGAAGAGTGCTCTTCCTGGCTGTGCCTATATGACATCCGCCCTCGTCAGATGATCCGTAATGCCACAATATGGCTATGTGGGAGCAGTGCCAAGGATGGCAGAAGGGGTCTAACACACAGCATGGATCCGTCTCTGAACCTGTCCCAGGTTCCCTGAGGTTTTGATTAATGCTCATCCCAAAGGGTTTCATCATTTTGTTTACCTTTTTTGGCTTGGAGCCGCTGATGTTACTGCCACAGCACTGCACATCTTGAGCTGAACACACCTCCAGCTCCCCTTCGCATATCAGTTGAATTATGTAGGTCTCGGTCACTGTGGTGAATTTGTCTCAGGGCAGAGAGCCTGTTTATTTGAAATGCTGCTGCATCTGTGCTCAGTCCACATTAGGGTTGTGCAACCAGTAAAAAAAATACGTGCAAATTGCTCTAAGTGCCAGTTTGGAAGCATAAGTGAAATCTGGTTACATGCATTGTCAGATTGATAGGCTCTGCTGCAGGAAAGAATAACTTTCATTTTATGGCAGTATTTGCTTATGGATCTACTGGGAGACCATTTCTTTGTTGCACAGTCTTTGCCAGCAGCCTTGTGAAGCTTTGGTGTTCCCAATGTTCTTTGTCTTTCTGAACAAGCACAGTGACCAGCCAGGACTTGAGAGTGTGACTTCTTTTTCCAGCTCTGCACAGGCTACAGAGGCACAACCTCCCCCAACTGCAGCCAGATCAGCTGCAGAAGTGGGTAAATTCTACCTCCTTTCCCCTTCTCTTTGTCTGATGTGACTTTAAACATTTGGATTTAGGAGCAGACTCCAAAGGTACATCCCTGCTGCACCTTTGCAGTGGAGAGGGGAGGGAAATATCCAGGCTGCCCTGAAGAAGCAGCACGAAGCAGCTCAGCCCAGTCAGTGCCAAGTCCCACACCCTGCCTGGCATCATGTAGCCAGAAGCACAGAGCTTCTACAGCTCAGATATTGCAGAAAAGATCTCATCTAATTCAGTTATCTTTACATTCTGCAGCATACAGCTACCTTTCCTACATTTCTGCAGCCCGGTGACATGAAGGGTTGATGTTTTACAGTGGCTTTGTGATGTGGGGATCAAGCTCCTCCAGGACACCGTGGTCTGCTTTAATGTAATTGAGGTCACTTTCAAGCAATGTATCAAACTACAGTTTCTCATCAATACAGGCAGGAGATGGAGCAGTTTAAAGGCTTTGAAGGCCAAACAAAAAGGGTGTAGAATCAGATACCCCTTTTTGGCAGCTGTTCTAATAGAAGGTAAAAAAATCATTGTCCTTGGCAAGCCCCTTTCCTAGCACTCAGAGACATGCCCCAACCTCAAAGTAGCCGAAAATAAAATAAAAAGAGCAACCAGAAAAACCCATTTTCAGTAACCAGCAAGGTTCTTTCATCAAGCCCTTGCTTCAACAACAGCCAGCGTTAAGGCAAGGAAGGCAATGGGATGAAGAGAAGTAAAAATTATCTGCAGGAAGCCAGCCCATCATCTGAAGGGGTGCTCCCTGCTTCCTTCCACACAGCTTGTTTCTCCTTACAGTGTACCGTATGGCTTAGCAACTCTGCAAATGCTGAGACAAGTGTGCTGGGGAGCAAAGAAATGTTTCCTCATAGCCATGCCAGGCTGTCACTCCTCTGCCTCCCCCACTGTTAGGAGCTGCTAGACTCTCTCAGCCATCTGGTGCAGGATTTGAAATTTCCTGCTGCTAACCCTGGCCAGTCCTGGCATTGCTGTGCACTTGCTGTATGGAGATGAGACAGGTTTTGAAGCTTTTCTACAAAGCTGGAAAAGCAGTGGAAAGGCTGGAGGAAAATGAGTGGGAAGGTGTGAGCTGGAAATAAGACACACTGGAGATGGAGGCCTCAGCACATATTTCCCTATTGTGGGGGGTAAAGGGAAGAGCTTTGCCGTTAGATTTTAGTGGTCATGGCACACAGCCATGGCAGAATAAATTTTAGATAACATGCTCCTCTTTATTCCCTGCTGGGGAATGGAGATGCAGACAGATTTCCAGAGAAGCACAAGGACATGAAGCCCTTTGGATGAGGAAGGGTCTGAGAAGCCATCTGCCTCAGTTTCCTCTGCCAGCTTCTCCCTGTGGGATGCCACTCACGTGTGACAGTTGGGAAGCTAAAGAAATCCTTATGAGGTGTATTTATACCAGCATGCCAACAACCAGGATCAGGACCAAGCTGTGCCTGCATAGTCTGCATGGACAAGAGAGGAAGTCACTGCTGCTCTTGTGGCTCTCCCTGCTGGAATCTGCTCTGACCCCAAGTTACTCAGCTTTGCTAATGCAAAGAGCCGTAAGGCAGGTGTTAGAGCACTTTGTTTATGCACTTTTTTCATTCCACTGGCATTCAGAAACCTATCACACTAAATGCATGATTAATTTGGCCATGTTAGAAGCTGTAGCTCTTTCCATACGCTCAGTGCTAGCAGTGCTAGCAAAAGCAGAGAGCATCCCTTTCCCTGACAGACAGGGGACACCCACAGCTGTGCCAAATCAGGCTCTGTGATCCCAAGGTGGTTATTCGTCACTGTGCACATATCCCTTGTAGTCACTCCGATGAGTTTTGAGCTGGTCCTAGAAAGCCCTGAAGATTCCCAGAAATTCATACAACTATTTTTAAAGAACTGCCACAACTTCAATAGGTGTTTTACCTGGGCAAGAGTCTCACAAGAATGTAGCCTCTGGTTGGGTGGAGTGGGTGTGTTAGGCTGTCCTTAGCCTACATGAATACCCAAAATAGGCACTGCCTTGAGTGAAACCCTTGACTGGATTTTCCTATGAACAATATTACACAGCAGATACAGTTTCCATGCAAGGTGACTTCACTTTTCCCCAGTAAGACTGATAGGATGGTCAAACAGTTATTTAGTTATCAATATCTGAATTTTGAAAATATGTTAGCTCCAGATAAAATGAGAAATATCTTAGAGTGTATAGAAAAAACCTTCAGTTCTCCAGTTTTAAGCAACTGTCTCAAATATGTACTCTAATACTTGCAGTGTGTATGGTGGGTGTAACAATATTAGTGCAGGATTTCTAAGAAAAATACCCCATTTTTCCACAGGCCAGCATGCAACTGCTTGAAAATAATGAGCTGGAGATATTATTTTCTATTTCCCAGTGAATAGTTGCTGAAATTATTTACAGTCTTCCCACAGTTCCAATTATTTTGCTGTGTGGCCTTACAGGCTCTCTCTAAGTGCAAGGCATTTTATTCCTGTATCTCCACACAGAGAAGAGAATTTATTGGCACAAGCTGGCACAGCCAAATTGACTTGAGCTACCTGCAGTGATTTTAAGTCATAATAACTGAGGATGATTCTCACACTACATGCACCACCCAACTGTGTGCACTGAAATTCAACTAAAGGGTGCCCATTAATTTGAATACTGCTTTGGTGAGGCTCTAACAAACGTGCTACCTTGGTCTTGTTCAGGGCAACATTGCATGGACTTCAAGGTGAATTTACTTTCTGAACAAGGAACAGAAAACATCTGCCCCATTAAAGATGCAGCTACGCTACATCTGGGGAAAGTAAATGGTGGTGGTGATGAAGATGATTGTGATGGTGATGACCATGGTGGTGGTGTGCTCCCCAGATGTCACTCAATGTCTTTATCTCACTACTTAGAGTGTCTTCCATTTTGCAGGCTAAATGCTGAACACAGCAGTTTGCACTGCTGTGTTCTTCAGATTGCCCTTAAGCCTAAGCTTCATATTGCCCTAAGCCTCCTCTTTGGAGAAGAGGATGAGCTTCAGAGAAGCTGTCAGTGCTCCTGACATCAGCTGGCAGGCATCAAAGGAACTTCATAACCATGGACACAACAAGGAGCAGCTTGGACCATAAACAAGCTGTCTAGATACCAATATGTTATTCTCAAAAAAAAACAGTTTTCTTGGATGTGTGCACAGCCTGCTGCTCTTTCGATCTTCAGAGCACCAAAAGCATGATATTTTCACCTAAACGTCCACCTGAACCCATCTGGAGATACAGAAAGCCTTGTGCCCCAAGCAGGGCCTGTTTCCTTCTCCCCCTACATCACACAATGGGCGCAAGAGTGGCAAATCTTACACCTTTAGCATTTTTTCCCCCAAATCAATGACTGGTGGGATGAAAAGAGCACATGCTTCTGACTGATCAAACCAAGACTGTCATTTTCACCTGTTAAAAGAAGTCTGTCTACTAACAGTCTAACACAGTTGAGCAGAGAGTCTTGATCCTCTGCTCAACTTATTTAAATTAATTACTACTTTATTTATAATTAAATTCAGGAAAAATGGAACCATGTACGAGAAGAACTATATACAAAGGAAAAAGTATTTTTCTTTCTTTTCTCTATATATGAAGGAAAAAGTCTTTATATCACCTAACCCCCAAAATCCACCTGAGTCTGTGCTGAGAAATAGAAGTACTCATCTATAAATGGGATCACATTCTTTGTGAGTGAGTTCTGTCCTGCAAGTTGGGCAAATGCTGGCATTCTCAAGGATGACAGAGAAGCACTGACTGCAGAAGACAGGGCCACAACAGGGTTGACAAAATCAGTCATTGTCTTTGCACAGCCTGGAAGTAAGGAAATCACAACGTGTATTGGGAGGAAAGAATTTGAGTTTGCTGCTCTGTTGGCACCAGGCCAATAGGACTTGGAGTATGTGAAATCAGCCTGTTACTGTTAGAATAATGAGAGACCCACACATCTCCCAGTGCCATCTTGGCAAAGGTTTCTCCCTCTACCTTCACCACCAAGAAATAACTTTGGAGCTTCAAAGCAACAGCTGTGCTTCAAGCCAGCTGCACACATCATCCCAAATTAGCTGAGTTGCACAGCTCCCTCTCTGTTCCATTTCCTGTCCCACAAAGCTGAAAGAATGACAACATGTGGATCCTCACCTCTGAGTTTTCATCTATCCAGACTGGAGAACTACCAGGACCTGCTGACCAT